>MU225079.1:5361018-5413648 GCA_018584345.1 Thuja plicata
TATATATACACACCATACATATACACATACAAGTGTGTATCCATGTATACACATATACACACATACACACATTTGTGTATATATACACACATGTGTATATACACACACCATACATGTGTGTATATATATAGACATATACACACATGTGTATATACACACACCATACATGTGTGTATATATACACACATATACACACAAACATGTATGTATATATACACACATATGTGTATATACACACATGTGTATACACACACGTGTATTTATACACATGTGTATACACACACATGTGTATATACACACATGTGTATATACACACGTGTGTATATATACATCCTTATAGCAATATAATATACATCTTTATAGTCACAGATCCCACGAAATATTAAATTTGCTTTTGTAAAAATTGGAATTGGAATTCGAAATTCCAATTCCACCTATTTAGGTGGAAGATGATATTCCCATTTTGGGGGCAAAATGAGAATTTCGGAATTCCAATTCTATTTTTTTCCAAGGACCCAAACATGGAATTTGGCATTATCCAGAATTAGATAATGCCAATTCCAGTCCAATTCCTGCTACCAAATGGGCCCTTAAAGAGGTCATGTATGACATCATAATGAAGATATTGAACTAGAAGGAGGAGAAAATGAATAACACATTAAAAGATTAAATGGATTCCTAAGGTGTAGATAAAGAATTAGTAGAGGAGGTGGAAGATTATTGAAATGTGGAGTTGACAAATATGGGGCATCTCAATGTTTCAAATATAGTGAAGATTGAATACTAAAAGTTATGAATTTTTATAAAAAATTTATTATTACAATGATTTTTTAAGTGGACATTTGTGAAAATTGTCACTTTGTGGATGAAAAATCTTCCATAAAAAAATAAAAAATAAAAATAAAAATCTTATTACTGAAAATGCATGTCACATAAAAAAATTACATAGTAAGAAAACTAAGATAGCTTGTTATTTTAGTGATGAATCTATAAAAATTGTAAATAGAATTAAAAATTATAAAACTTATTTAACATATACTTTATATAATAAATATACAAATATTTATTTAGATTATTTTAAATATGATAAATGATATTAAGTTTTAAAAACCTATAATTTATTTTAAAAATAAGAATCTTAACATAATAATTTTTCATTATGGATCACTTCTCTATTATTAGATTATTATTTCTAATAAAATTAAAAATTATTATACTTAATTAAATCATATCAATATTATAATAATAATTAATTATAGGCAAATACTTAGTTAGACATTTGTTATGTTTTACAATATGAAAAGTTTTTAAAAAATTATCTTTTTTCTTTCAAATTATAAATTCAATATAATCTTTAAAATATATAATATATAATTTAATTTCCATAAAGTTTTATATCAAGAGAATAAATATAACTTTTATTTATATAAATTATTATTTTTAAATTGAATTGAATAGTAAAAAGAAATTATTTAATTATTAATTTTATATAACTGTTTTAATTTTTAAATTTCTATAATGAGTATGATCTTTTTTAAATTTAGTGAAAGTGGTGTTGCTTCCGTCTTGTATATATCTTTATGAGCTTTTTAGATTTTTAAAGATTGGTTGAAATTATACTTACACTTTATCTCATATGCATAGTTTCAATCTCAATCATTTTTTTTAACTTTTTATAAGTATTAATATCATTATTTTATCTTATCCTACATTCCATTAACATATTTATTGTCAGCACTTAATATAATTTATTTAACAAAACTAAACTCCAATAATCACCCTACCAATCAAACATATTGATATAATAATAGAATTCACCAAATACCAAACCAAAATGTGAAAGCATACCCAAACTTGAGACATGTTTATAATTAAAATATTTAAAAAACAGCTCACCAACCTAGTTGTATTTCTTGATAAAATCATTTTTTACTTCAATATCTCGTTTGAAAATGACACATAAACAAAGGTCAAAACGTGGTTTACATCCATGACAATCTCATTACTCAAAAGAGGAACTCTTTTTTAATGATAATTTTAAAATATTTATCCATCTCCTAATTGATGCTTTTTTTCATCATGTTGTCCGACACTTATCTTAGTCAGCATTTCATCGATTCCAAAGATTTTCAAATCTCTCAAGTTAACGTTTGTGTGTCGGCAACTAACCCAGGTTCGACTCCCACATCTTACAGTAAATATCGACAGGTAGAAGGCCATCATCCTCCCACGCTATTCAGATGCCACCTAATCTTCTCAAATTTCGATACTTTTTACAATTTCTCCTCACCAAACATTCCAAACCCCACCTCACATATATGATTTTGTAACAATCTACGTTTCTTCATATTTTATTCAGAACAAGTTCAATGATTTAAAAATTTACACAAAATTAAATTTAAAAAAAAACAGAAATGATATTGTTTAATTTTCATATTATCCAATTTAATGTTGTTGAAAATAAAAAATAATATTATATTTTATAAATCTACAAAGTCTATGCAGCACCCAAACTATACTATTTATTATAATCATTAATTAAAAATTAAAATGTGCTGTATCATAATGGTTCATAAATCACATAAATTATTAAATTCTTAAATTTCTTTTATTTTCTTATCAACTGCAAATTTCATTGTTTTCTCAAATGGATTTTCAAAGACCTGTTTATAATTTATGAAAAGCCCACAACATCAAGAATAAAAATTTCAGATCTGTTTGAAGGCTACAAATCACCCTCAAAATACTTTAAAATTTTGGAAAACAGGGAAATTAATTGGTGGTAATTTTTCTCATACAAAAGATTGTTCCGAGAATCAATAGTAAAATTAGATGTCATTAACTTTCTCATCCAAACGATTACTTCTAGAATCATCTCTGCATTTTCAATCATACATAATAATTTATAAAAATAGAAAGTAATGAGGAATTCATTGCAAACATAATCTTCAAAAAAAGCGAGGTGTGAATCTGACCAGAAGATCAGAAAAGAAGGTACAATTGTAAGTAAGAGGGATAGAGGAAAGGAAAAGAAATTAAAAACGAAGGATAAAAGAAAGTGAAAACAAGCGGTTAAGAAACAGGGGAATTGAACAGACCTTTTATGTGCTCCAACACAGACAAGCATATGAAAAATGAGCAACGAACAACTTTATTGATATTTCTAAGATGACATTAGTTGTGCAAGAGGTTATTTGTAAGATCAATTTTGGATCTTATTCAATGATATATTATTGAGAACCTGATGAAGAATTCAATTGCAGTCTTAAAAAAAGAGAACTGGAATGGGCAGATGATCCGAAAATGGCAGATGATCCAGATGAAGAATTCAATTGCAGTCTTAAAGAAAGAGAACTGGAATGGGCAGATGATCAGAAAATGAGGTACAATTATAAGTAAGAGAGATAGAGGAAAGAAAAGGAAATTTAAAAAAAATAATGAAAAAGTTGAAAATAAGCTGTAAGAAACAGGGGAATAGGACAGACCTTTTATGTGTCTCGCACAGACAAACATATGAAAAATAAGCAACGACAACATATGAAAAATAAGCAACGAGCATCTTTATTGATGTTTATTAGATGATATTAGTTTTGGCAAGAGATTATTTTTAAGATCAAACTGTATATGATCATTAAGCAATATTTTGAATCTCATTCAATGATATATTATCAGAGAGAACCTAATGAAGATTCTATTGCAGTAATAATCTTTAAAAAACAGAGGTAAAATGATCGAAGGATCTAAAAATAGATATAATTATAAGTTTTTGGCACATAAAAGATAACATCTAAAATCAACTGTGTATGATTATTAATCAACATTTTAGATCTCATTCAATGATGTAATTATCAGAGAAAAGCAAACGAAGAATTCAATTGCAGTCTCAAAAAAACATAAAAAATAGAGCTAGAATGGCCAGAGGATCAGAAAATGGGGTACAATCATAAGTGAGAGGTAAAGAAAAGAAAAAAGAAATTGAAAAACATGAACAAGAGAATGAAAATTAACTTCTAAGAAACAGTGGAATCGAACAGACGTTTTCTGTGTCCAGCACAGACAAGCATATGCGGAATTGAATAAGATATTTTCTGTGTCCAGCACAGACAAGCACATAAAAAATGAGTAACGAGAGTCTTTATTGATGTTTAGACAAGTATATCTACATCCGGCTCTGCAAATATCACTAGGCTCTCAGCATCATATATCCGATCCACGATTTATAACCTACTACACTTCCTTCTACCTAGACAAAACTTCGCAGTTGTATATATATACAGAAACGCCTAAAACGTCATGAACAACTTTTGTAATGTACAAACACATTCCAAATACTTCCAAATACCGAGAGCCGAACACGCAAAACACAAACATCCAGGGTTCGAGCCTCAGGCGGAGCGCACCCCGGCCTTCATGCCGAGCGGCGACGGAAACGCAGGTCTGGAGCAGCTGAAGAACACATCCTTCATCTGAGACGTGATCTGCAGAATCGCAATCCTGTCCTTAGGGCTGAGCCTTTCCCTCAAATCCTCTCCCAAGTGCTGATCCTCCTCACGAATTCTCATAACCTGACTGTGAACTCCATGACCTTCGATTTCTGCAACATTCAGACACCCTTTCCCTTTCCCTTTGCCCTGCACCTCCCCTTCCATTTTCGCCTCACAGGTCGCGGGTTCGAGACTCAGAGACACGGAACAATACGAAGCCTATCCTACCTATTTTTTCCCAACAACCGACGGACAACCCAAAGCCGTCATATATTTCCGTCACACTTGGACTCCCCGTTTGCAGTGTGGCAAGCATAAAGCCAATTTATAACCAAGTTCAAAACACGCAAAATATCTTTTCCCCCACTTACTTAAAAATCACGCCACAGATACCTCGGGGCGGATCAAACGTGGCGAGGCCGACGGCTGCCACGTGGCGGATCACCGGGCGGGCGGGTGAAAAATCCGGTGAGAGTTTGAAAACGCCGCGCCAGAGCGGATAAGCCCCAAATTTGAACGTAACTTAAATTACCGCCAAATTTGTCTGTTACTCTAACGGCAACTAATGATCTTCACGTGGACTAATTTGACAGCTCGGCTTTGTTCTCCGTCAACTAACAGGCCTAGTCGCGACAAAAATGGTGGGTCCGCCTCCCACCAGTTCTATGCCACGTGGCGCGTTACAATTGAACTGGGCTCCTGCAACTCCAACGGCTTTAGGTGGGAGGCCGTTTTAATGTAAGATGAACGTTGGTGATCGGCATTCGCTTTCGTTAGGGAGAAAGAAAGTTTGTAAGTTGTAACGACCCTTTTTTTTCTCATTATTCCTTTGCTTATGTTTTTGTGTTTGGATGGATTGTCTATTTTTTATTTATTAATCTTCTGTTTTCAATCATGAGATCTCTCTTCTTTCACCTTTGTAGCAAAGCATCTCCTTAACTTGCTTGTATTTCACATCAGTGGCTTTCAAACATCGATTTTTCAGTAAGAACAAAGCGACATGACGTCAGGGGTAGGTTGGCTTTTGCAGATAAATGGGTTTTATTATAATTGGAGAATCACTGGCTTGAAGGAAAATGGGAGAGAATGGAGCCAAAAGTAGGGACGTCTTCCACGCCTTTTTAAAATTAAAGATGAATACCAGCTGCCACTCTCGAATACCAAGGAATGCAATGCACAAGTAAGTCCAAGAGAACATGAAAATAATAGATGGAAAGGTCCAATTGGAAATAGTTAGTAGGGAGTGGATGTGAACTAGGTTTAATGGCATCCTAGGCTTCATTTTTATTATATTATTTAGGGTATGGATATGGATCTTAATTTATGATATTGGGTGATCTGTTTTTACGAGGAGATTACGTCATACTCCATGTAAAAGGTATCTAATTGTGCTACAGACAAGGTCTGCATACCCTAAACCTTGTAAGATTTGAAGTTAAAGGGTATCAAAGTTATGAGCAATGGCATAAAGTGATGGTAGGAAAATACAAGCTTTCGAAAATGTTGAAGATGTTAAAATTGTGAGCAATGAGATAGAGTGATGGTAAATGATAGCATCATGGTTCTTATCAACAAGGTTAAGATCAATGATATCATATTTTCGCAATACATAGTTTCATTTTGGATTACACTATGTGAGAATTTTTTGTATCAATGTTTTGAATCACACTTTGTGATCCATCATTGGGACGAGAGAGAGATAAGAAAGAAAAAAGATGGATCACAAAGTGTGATCTCAAATATTGATACAAAAAAATCTCACACAGTAGTAGCATTGTAAATTGCATCCCTTTGCAATTTCTTGCTCACCTAGGCCCCATTTTAGCATTCCTAGCCTCCTATGCCTGATATGCTTGATCCAACTCTATTTCACATATAATTCTAGCATCGCCTCAACATTTTGGACCTCTGGTCCTAATTTGGAACCACGTTGGAATTTTAAGCCTGGGTTGGCTTGCTCCAAAATTAACACCCTGAAATGCTTGGAGAGGTATAAAAGAAAGTTATCCTCCCTCATTTTGACATCTACACGGAATAATTCAATCGCATCTTCAAGTTCAAGCACTCAAGTCCTTAAGAGCAAGAGATCAAGTATCCAAGGCATTGAAGAAAAATGAGTAATTTTTAGATCTATGCATTCATGATGACATCCATGATCTTATTTTCCTAAAGTCAACTCTACAAGGTCAACATCAACATCTTCATGACCATTTCTATAACGCTGCACTAGGGAACCCAAGAGAATCTAACCTAAACAAGACACTAAGTTGATGGAATAATTTTCATTTTTAAAATGTACACAACACAAATGTGGAAGCAAGAACAACACAAGATAAACATAATGATAAAAATAACCAAGTACAATAAACAATCCCAAGGGTCCCATGACGTAGAATTACTTTTAAGTTAACTAATATACGAAGAACAACCATAGAGTAAACTAGCATGAGAATATATTACAACTGAAATCATAAGATATATAGCAAGATTACATATACAACTGATACACATGATATACATAATGAGTCATCATCCACTGCACAAGTTGCAGGGTATGCAATAGTGAATAACAATACATAACATCTCCTGAATGGATGTCAACCAATATACGTAGATAGACACAATATGTTGGCAAGTGGCCTAATGGTTATAGCTCAGAGGTTATCATTTATGACAACACTACTTATTGGCATGGTCACTTGGAGTGCAATCGAGTTTTGGATATTGAAATGGTGATTAGAAATGTTTTGGATGATCACCAGAAAGATGGATGATTGGATTGTTTACAAACTTACAAGTTCATTGGGAAATGTGTCAATTTGTGCAAGGCAAAGTATAAGTTCATTTCCTTAAACATTTCTAATCACCATTTGAGCAGAACTAAAGGAGACCAGAGGAGCAAGCAAAGAAGCTAGAGCATTTTTGTATCGTTGAGTGTGCATATCCTATTTCGCTGAGTAAAATGTATTTTGATCTTCTGCAAGCTTTTTTATTATGGATACTCTATTGATATTTGATGTTAGTGAGAGGTTGCGGTACAAGTTTAACAAACACCCTTACAAATCCATGTAGGATGACCCTGAAGGCGCCTTTTTGCAAACTCAATATAGTGTACTTCATGTGGAGGATATTAGGGCATACATACATTGCATGTATGAGTCGTTGGGGGACTTTGAAATCTTCAAAGAGATGAAAGACATGATAAAGGATGATGGAAATTGGAAGGATGAGTTTGCTCATTTACAGAACCTGAGCATCATGCGAATGTCAAAACTCTACGAGTTAGATGAGGAAGAATGGATCAAGATCATTCTTAGCAGAGTCCATGACTAGTTTCTATGGATAGGTGAGAAGCTTGTTAAGATTTCCAGCAAGTTGATTCATGATGTGATTGGGTTGGATAATATTGGCATTATTCCTACTGCAGATAAGAACACAAAGAAACTAGTCAAAACCCTAACATATTCTAATTGGTACAAGAGGGCATTGACTATTGCCGACATCTTTCAGAAAAATGTGAGATTGATTTCTATGTTTTTTGGATAGAAACTTCATTACAACAACCGACCTAATTTAGTTTTTGCGGGTGTTATTATGATGGCTTATAAAATGGCGAAGGAAAACATAAAATACAACTTATGCAAAGTAATCAGACAACAATTCCTATAGAATGTTAAGTAGATCAAGCGAGACAAATCAAAAGCATTCAAGTTTGGATCACTACTAATACATCTCTACATTCATATAGTTCATAAGCTTCCTAGAATGCACCCTAGGGCATGGAAAGACAATGAACCCATAGGTATTCAAGTGACTAACAGTTATAGAAGGAAAAATAATACATGGGTGGATGGAGAACTCTTTGCAATGTTCAAAATTTTTGAAAGAAAAATAAAGGAAATAATGAGAATCCTTGAGGCAATGGTTGAGAAATACAAAGATATAATATGTTTCATGGTTGAAACTGGTTGTGTATGCTTCGAGGCAGTTGAACCTAGGAAGAAATGGAGTTACCCTATGGCTTATGAGGTCAGTGCAAAGGTTCTTACCATGCAAGTAGAACATGTTCTATCTTCTGAGATTGATTCTACTAAAGAAAGATGGGGCACCTATGAAGAAAAGCCTGCCAAAATCATAGATGAGAAAACTAGGGCATGAAGAAAAAGGAAGATTGAGAAAATGGTTGATAATCTTGTAGAGAAGGAATGTATAAGTTGATATGAGATGAAAGAGGTAAGGTATAAGATGGTAGAAGGAGCTTATGGGTTGGCAAACATTTCTCCTGCAACCCTTCCACCTCCTGAAGCTATAGAGGTTGTTGATCCACCTCCTATTGTGGTCGATGTACCTGATACCACCCCTACACCACCCAAAAGGACATCGCAGAGAACAAGGATGACAGAGATAGAGAAGGCAATAGAGATTCATGTGAGAAGAACAAGGTCCACTAAACAAAACTCACCTCCTAAAAGACAGAAGAAAGAAGAAGAGAAGAAAGAAGAAAAGAAGATTAATTGAAGAGAAGAAAACAGAGGAGAAAACTGAAGTAATAGAAAAACATAAACCAGTTGAGATACAACTTTGGAAACCTGATCTGAAGATGTTGGAAAAGAGGATAGTTGATCAAGGAAAGCTAAATCAATTGGCTAGATACTATGAGAGGTATAATGAAAATGATAAAATTATGATTGAAGACATTGCTATTAATCATATGTAAGTGTTTAAAAAGAATCTACTTGAAATTGAAGGCAGTATTCCTAAGGAATTGTATGTTAAATTGGAAGTAAGGAAGCAGTTAGCACTTAAAGAAGATGAATAGATAAGAGTAAAATCCATATAAAATATGCTACCTATTGTTTCACTTGTTGAGCATGACAGAATAATGCAAGCCATTATGCCCCTGCTGAGAGTAAAAGCAAGATCGATAAAGATTATGGGGAGAAAGTATGATGAAGTAATAGAAGAAACTAACAAGGCTATTTATAAGGTATTAATGGAAGTTAAACCATAAAAGCCTTCACCTCCTAAGCATAAGGCTATTAAGCCCAAAAACATTCTGAAAGGAGAGTCTTCTAAAGTTTTAGAAGGACACATTGACTCATCTAAGGATGAAGATGATAGCAACCAATTCTTCAATACGGTTAAGAAACCATATTTCTTTGTAGCTGGTGTGCCTGTGTCTTTGGACGCTTCGTAGGATATTGGTGACCCTTTTCAAGGGAATGCTGATACATTTACTGAGGTAGATGAAAGCAATGAATGAAGCACAGTCAATGCATAAGATCTTGGCACATTGATAGGGGAGAAATGAAAGGAGCTACTGAGGAAAAAGATCAAGACACTAAGGAAGAACTTAAAGAGAGTATGGTTGAGGTAAAGAAGGAAGTTGAGACTGAGGATGAAGCTAAGAAAGAAACTAACGTATCCATTCCTATTTCTTGAACTCTACTATTGGCAAGTGATGATAAACCTATGAACACTGATGTTGATGGCGTGGATGAGGATGAATTGATGAAGTTTTCATTCATAGCCTTTGCTAAGGCTAAGGAGAGATCAGAACAGAGGACAATGAAAAAGACAAAGGTATTGGATAGGGAAGTAGATAGAATCAAGAATAGTATACCCATACCTTTCACCTTTTAGGGTAATGATACAATGGATAATTTGAACAAAGTCCTTGATGACTTTGATATTCACTTTACTTCTTTAGAGAAGGTTGTAGCCATGAAATTTGAGAGAGAATACATGGTGAATAAGTTACAAGAGATATGTGAGTCATTGAAGTGGGATATTAGTATATTAGATACCACTATCTCTGGTATTAGGTCTTGCATCGAGCATGGGAAGAAGATGTACAAATACTACATAAACCCTTCTAGGCATGCACAAAATATGGTGAATATAATCCATAATGATGAGAAGACATTGGATGACTTGGCGAGGAATTGTGAGTCCTCCTCATAATCTATTTCTAAGATGGATAAGGAAGTGTCCAGGTTAGTGGAAAAAATCAGTGTGCTTGAAACTGAGAAGTCAAGAGTGTTGGGGAGATTTTCTATGTTGAGGAGTATGCTTACTCCTAAACTATCAATTCTAGAGAAACATATTGAGGACATGGACACAAAGAAGAAGTTTCTTGATGAAGTTCTACCTACGGTACTAAAGGATGCAAAGATATCATCCTTTTCTTTGAATGACCTTATTCATGTAGGTAAGACCTTGGAGAAGTCATGGAAAGAAGATACAAAGATCTTGGAAACCTCTTTTCAAGATATTCTTCATATGGTATGAGTTTTTTTGGTGAGTAGATCTAAAATTTTGATATGTATATAGTTAAAATTTTGGTGTGAGCAGATACCTTTTCCATTGATGTCAAAGGGAGAGTAATAAGTGTAGTATGAAAAATGTATAGTCAGAAGTGAAGTTTGGCATTAGGCACTTAGTCATTTTCACTAAGTGTTTCCATCAATACCAAAGGGGGAGATTATTGGAAAGTGGCATGATGAGTATAGCTTAGAGGTTGTCATTTATGGCAACACTACTTATTGGCATGGTCGCTTGGAGTGCAATCTAGTTTTGGATATTCTATTTGGAAAAATGACTAAGTTCAGGAAGCAGTTGACAGGGTACAGTTGCACAGTTTTTCCTGGCGAGCACAATATGTAACGACTAATGTCCTACGAGCTTAGAGGAATGCATTATGGGATGTAGTAGACCTTTAGTTAAGGTATCTTTTATTTGGGAGTTGACTAGAGAGAGTTACAGTTTGTTGAAGTTATGCGAAGACAGTACACTAGTGAAACATGGCAGATGAGTGGTCGTGATGTTTAAGGGAGTATCATGTGGAATCCAGAAGTGCTACTTTGGACTTGGTTTGGGTCCTACCCTATCTTTTTTTATATATGATTGTCGACTATGTATTTACTATTTGATTATGTGTTGGACACATTTTGTGATGTAATTGTGAGTCGACTGGAAAGATTATGAGATCGAGTATATATGTGAAGATGTTTTGAGATGTGAAGAGATTTGTGGAATAGATAGATGCTTTGTGATTTCAAAATCAGACAGAGGATGTTGAGAGCTATAATTGGGACTACTTGAGCATAACAAATGCTTGTATAGTTCATTTTTTGATAAATCATTATAAAAGATAGTTTTGCATTGTAAGAGTGGTGAGCTCCTTGTATACCCCTAACATGGCTTCTATCCTTTAACAGGGATATGTACTAAATGTAATATTTAGCTCCTAGCAGGGACATTATACTCTTAGTGCATTATTTTTGGGTATCATCCCCACCGGGGTTTTCCCTTGGTCAGGGTTTCCTCATTAACAATTCATGGTGTTATGAGTTGTTTACTTTATGTGTATGTTCTTCTTATTAAATAGTAATTGCATGGCTAAACTTGAATTTGTTAAGTTGGAAATTAAAGTGTTGTAATATTGATTCACCCCCCTCTCAATATTACTTAATCCTAACACAATATACATCTCATGATATTGAGCAAGTCTCCAGTGAAGAATAAGAAGATAGAACAACAATAAAGATCATCCAAGCATATAATCATCTTGAAAATAACCATAATCATCTAACTATAAACACATGATATCACACAAAATACAATGCCTCAGAATATATCAAAACCATGAAATAGTGTCATACATCCCAATACCACCAAAACCAAATCCAACTAAAATAACCAAAGAACACATGAAATGTGGCCTAAAAGAACCTGGCAACAAAATTGAAAAGAAAAATATGGGTGGGTATCACAATCTTGACACAAAGAAGGCCTATGAAGGTATAAAGCATTTCACTTTCAGATCTAGGTTCTACTACCTAACAACACACTTTTATTTACATTGTAATTACATTTCAATTTCAAATTTAATTCCTAAATTAGGGTTTGACCAAGGAAAATTCCTTTCTACCCAACATTTTCTATTATTTCTATGTGTAGGAACAGGTGGCAAACACATGGTGAAAGGCACAGACTTAGTATCCGAAGAGCTACAAAACACTATTTGTTTGATTGAAAACTGCATGGAGCAAGTTTCACTGTGACATGCTCCCGTGAGCGAGTTGCCCAACGTGACATAATCCCCTTGATTTTGGGACATGAAATTTAGATTATAGGTTAGTCTTAATCAGTACATCTTCGATCTTCTGTCAAAATATTCTACTTTCATGTGCATGTCAAAAGTCATATTTTTACCATATTTCTCCCTAAATCTTGTCCAATTGCATATTCATCTTTCAACTCCCCAATGAAGGACCACTAGATCCTCCTGTGCCCAAGAATCCTTGAGCTAGGTGGATCATTCTCTTTCCAATGTTATTCCAATAGCGAGATAGGCATAAGAGTCCTAGTTTGCATGCATAGACTAGTGAACCCTATTTTCCTCACATTACAACAATCTAATCCATAAACAATAGCATTCAACGTTCAAATCTCTATTGGGGTGTTAATGTTAAGAATTCATGTTGAGGATAAGGTTTTTTGTCTCTAGAGGCACACCAATTTATCAAAACTTTGGTCAAAATTATTTACTCCCAATTTTAAGACTTGAGTATTTATAATAAATAGATTTGTCATAATGAATGTGTGTTAAATTAAAACAAGAGGCAATGAAATATGAACTTTTGTTTTATTTGAGGTGCATAAGTGGAAATGGATGATGATTCTTTTATGGTCTTTAATTTTGGGCAATGTATTTTTTGATCTACAAATGGATATGGGACTTGTTGATGGGTGTTTTATGACCACTCCAACACAAATAAAATATTGGGATATCTTATCCTCTCTTGAACAAAATCTTGGGTATGCAAACAATTCCAAGGTTCCTTTTATGTGTGGATAAGTTTAATGGTTGTTGTGATATGCTAGTAACACAAAGGGACTTACGTCTTAATCATTCTTCACCTTTTCTACAATGTTGGTTGGAACTTCTTCATCAAATATTGTAATATTTTGATGCTTCTTCCTTCTTCCTAGAACAACACAACTGAAATGTATTGAAATTGAAGGGGGAAGGGTTAGAACTAAATCTACTCGTAAGAATAATGATATCAATGAATATTGCTCTAATGGAGAAATTTCAAATAACCAAGCTCTATTTCGCCAAGATCAACTACAACTATGCAAGAACTAGCGCAATATTTTAAGGGTTATGCAACAATTTTTATATCATGATATACACCATCATAACAAACAGTGTACATTTAATGATCAAAGCTAAGCATCCATATAACAAGGGCTTAGACTAACTTTACACTATAACTTATAGTTGGACAACAAGATGCAAAAAGTATGAGTCATGAAACTCATCAAACACCATTACAATTTTTATTGAAATCAAAATACTTTATCTAACAATTGATAAATTGGAAGAACACCATGAAACAAGTTGAAATAAAAATGAATCCACCATATCTTCAATGAAATTATTTTTTAATTTCTCTAAGTCTTTGAACAATGTCTTCCTTCTCCTATCCTTCTTCTACTCTAAGGAACAAAATCTCTTTACTTCTAATGAGCTAACTATCTATTTATCTCCCTATCTATCTTATGACTTACAAATGAGAAGGCAAGGCCTTTACATATATTTTCAACTTATAGTGGGTGGCCCAAATTAAACCATAATAGAGGGCCTAGTTTTTATCACCTCATCCGTAATTATGATTAGGGCAAGGCAAGATATTCCATCATAAATAAGTGGATCCACATGGACCAATCATAAGAGGGCCACCTACTTAGTGGGAGAGTGGTCAAATTTGACCCATAACAAGGCAAGATGCCCACTAAGCATTAAATGATCATCTTCCCAAAGTAGATTATGCTTGAATCCCTTCTTTAATTCATCAAATTTGGACATGTTGGTCCTTGAAGACCTTTGATTAGTTGGTGAAGATGAATAGATTCCATGTCAACATCAGGTATTTTCTAATTGTATCATTCTATAACCAAGATCCAACTTTGATTACTTCTTTTGAAATTATCTCCCTTTGATCATTTTCTTCCTTCCATGTACCTTCTTGGGAATTCATCTTCTTGAAATAGATTGGACCTTCTAACTTTTGACCTTGGATTTCTAGAAGAACTTCAAGATGTTGCAATCTTCCTTCTACAATTGTACTTGAACTTTGACCTTTGAGGTCTTGAACGTTGAATGTCTTGAATTGGATTGCTTGAAACTTGGATGTCTTCAACACTGGAATTAAAATTTTAGGACTTGAATGTCTTCCTTGAATGTCTGGAACTAGAATTCTTCCTCATGCAAAATAAAATATTTGACATGAGAATCATGCAAGAAATATAACACATAAAAACTCTTCCATATTTTGTATTCCATACTTAAAATGAATTTTGAATTTTGAATAAGGAAACCTCTTGACTTGAAAAATTTACTACAAATTTACTCTTTTCTCTCTCTAAAAATCCATTCTCTTGAAATTCTCTGATTTGGTTTTTCCAAAAAATCTATTCTAGGCATTTAGCTTCATCTTTACTCTTCCCTCATGAGCGCATCCTTGAAGAGGGTGAAATTTTAATATTTTGGTTGGTTTAAATATTTCCAACATTTGCAATTTAATGTCAATTTAGACATATTCCAAAGTTTGATTAAATTTCACCACTTTGACATTTCTTTACCTTATACTTTCCACACTTGACCAATTTCATATCAATCTTTACAATTTTAAATCTTTGATTTTTCAAACTTAAGCAAAATTTAAATTTATCTTCGCACTTCCTTCCACAAGCATCATTTAAATAAATTTTTATTATTTCAAATGTTTGGTCTTTGATGTATTGAAACATAGGAAATCCTCATACTCAAATGAATTATATCCACCCCATTTTAGTTTCTTCTTGAGCCCATATTTGACTTAGCGAAAGATTTCCAATACTTAACCAATTTTTATCACACCTTCCAACTTCTCCTTTGAGAGTTTTAATTTATTCCTTTTAACCTTTTCTTGGGCACAAATTTAGACATATGACAAACCTTCAACGCTTCAATAAATTTTAGTAATTCTCATCATTTTATTAAATTACAATTTTGAGCACATATCTCATCTAGTGCACATAAGGTATAGTCAAGGACGTGCACATGAAGTATAGGCAAGGACTTTTATGTTTGAAACAAAATTTCCAATGCCCGTATAGTATAAGCGCTGGAGTGTATATTAGGACTCGTCACAAACTTGATCATTTTGCAATAATTCCTTAACCTATTGATATTCCCGCTCATGAGCACATGGAATCAACAATCATGAGCTCATATTTGCATGGGTGAGGAATTTTTATATTACTTAGTCATTTTTCCACATTGTTTTCTCCCAAACCTAGACACTTGTGAAGGAGTGTGAAGGTTTTATTTAAAGCAATGCAACATTCCTTGGTGTAATGGATTCCATGCCCATGGATGCACCTAGCATATGATAGAGGAATTTATGCCATGAAACAATTTCCTCTTTTTAGGAGTATTTGCGCTCTTGGCATATTTGAGAAATGTGTGGAGGAATTTTCTTTTATTTAACCATTTTCCGAAATCAAGCTTTGTCATTTTGGTTATTCCTCCATGTATTTTGACCAACACTAAGCCATTTTCTACACTTTCATTCAATTTCCACTCTTTTCAAATTTGGGTGCACTTCCTTGGGTGCCATGGAATTATTTTTACAACTTAGTCATTTTCTAACTTTTCCACACTTAACCATTTTCTTCAAACTCTTCCATTTCCATTTTGGATATTGATGGGATGGGAACAAGGAATATTCTCGTGCTTAGTGAATTTTCATGTGCTTTCTCTTTTGGATGCTTTTGTAGAGATGTTCTTCAAATTAACCACTCTTCATGTTTTTTTGGGTCTCTCCACATTTAGATCTTTTTTCAAAGATGTTTTTTTGGTCCAACTACTTGACTTGTTGAATATTTTGGATTTAGAATCATACATCACCTTGCCAAAGAAATAGACTTACTATAAATAGTAAGTTCGTGAAAATGCAAAACTAGGGCAAACTGGGACATTGTGAGGCTTACTAAAAATATACACACCAAAAATAGAAATTTCTAAAAATAGGAAGTATGACAAAATGTCCAAAATTTCATAAGCATTCTTTTTGAAAGATCAATTCACTATTGTACTTGGATAAATACACTATTTTTCACAAAGTTTCATTCTAAGAGCTAAAGGCAGATGCTATTTTCCTTCTAGACTTAGCCAAATTTTGTGATATTGCTATCAGGATTCAACTGTATAGTTTTTGAGTCAAACTCATTTAGCCAAATTTATCAATTCTCATTTGAAATTAAGGAACCTCAAGGAATGACGCCAAGACTACCAAGAATGAAATTTAAAAAGGCCAAGTGGACTAAAAAGAAAAGGGTCTCCATTTTGAATGGGTTGATGTGTGAAAAGGTCACAACATCTGGCCACTCCAAAGGTGAAATGTTTGAAAACATTCCAAGGATAAAAACCAAATCCAAATCCAAATCTAGAATCTCTTGTTAATCTTTCTTATGCCATATATATACGTCTAAAATGTCCCTTAAACACTCTTATAAATTACATTTAATTAATATCCCCCTTGACAGTATAGTTAATATTTATTAATTATCCATATTTGTCATATTCATCTATTTATTTAATTAATTTTTTTTTTTTACAAATAGGTTCATTACCTAAAGTATTTAAATTTAATTTAAATACACCCCCCTATTCTATTAAATTTCATTTAATACATCCCCCTCATAAAATCTCCTTTTGAATAAATTTATATTTATTTAAATCCTCCATTTATTGTATTTCTTCTAACCATCATTTAATTTAATCTAAATTAATTTAAATATAAATCCTACCTAAAACCTAGCCTACACCCATCACCTCACCCACTAAACCTACACATTTTGAATTAATCTTTGATTAGCTCCCAATCTAGGTGATTCCTAACCTTATTAAGCCTAATGAGTGTGAGAAACTCTTTCCAAGGTGGCTAACCACCTTCCATAAATGACCACCTACACTCTTACATGTTTGTTCCCTCTTCCCTCTTTGGAATTTTCTCACGCGTGTGAGAAACCTTGAGACTCTCCCACTCTTCCAATTTGCCTCCTCCCTTAAATGACCCATCACTTTCCAAGTTGCTCGCACATGTGTGAGCAACTCATGCCTTTTGCATGACCATCCTTTTGCCCATGTGTCTTCTATGTGGATGCCACATAGGTGCCACCTCATTCAAGCCTCTCATATCACTCCAAAAATCTATAAATAGGAGCCCTCACTCCTTGCATCCATCCATCATTTTATGCATTTTTATTATTGTCATTTTTCTCCGAGCTCATGCATCCATCTTAGCTTGATACTTTTAGCTTCATTTCATAGTTTAAATCTTGTTTTTAGCATCTTGAATCCATATTAGTTTGGCTTTTCATTTCATGTTAGTATCATAACAATCTTAGCTTCATACTCATAATTTTGAATCCATGTTAGATGAGTATTGCATCTCATTGTAGATCATTATAGTTGAATCTTGCATGTTCATCATCTCATTCATCTTGGATCATTATTGCAAGCTAGTTCCTCATACTAGTTTTATAATCATTTGATCTCCATAGCTTGCATTTTCATCTTTGAAGCTTGCATTTGGGGATTAACATATTGTGTTTTGGAGAGCACTACCCACATTTATCCATCAATGAATAAATCAAATGGAATATGGGTGCTTCCATTTTAGTTCAATCAGAGGTTGTGTGCTTTTAGTATATTCATATTTAGTCTTGTTTGAATGTTGATTTCTCCTAACATTTGACATGTTTGAGCTTGACAACATAGGGTAGGAAAGCACATATACACCATCATAAAGAGAGAAAAACATTCAAAAGGGGAGAAGAACCATTTATTCGATCAAAAAACCTTTATTCATAATTACCTAAGTGTGTGCATATGCATTAATTCTGGCTCATAAGACCATTGGAATTCCTGAGATAGCTATGGCAAGCTATATAAATTTCTTAACTTCAAAAACAGCCTAGGCATTCCCTCACTACAAGTTAGACGTCCATAGCCTCGATGAGGTTGTCACTACAATTTTGACAGAGATTACTCTACATCTGGTGAATTATTCATTTTGAACACCTGCAAAGATTTTTGCATATGCCTTAAGCCATTTATTTGATCTTTTATCTCATTTTATTTACCTTTTATAGACACCTAAAACCATCCCTTTATGAATTTATCAATTCACACTAATCTGAACCTTATAATTAATTAAATTTAATCTAATTAATTTATCTTAGCCACATAGGAAAACCATAAAACACAATCTTTGGATTAAATTCTTATATGGATCGCTCTGTTCTTTGTAAATTTACAAATTTGTGAAATGCTAATAACAAATATTTGAAAGAAAAAAAGTTTACCAAGGTAACAAGTTTGTCATGCTCAATTTAACCCCTGCATCCATTCAAGCTATATATTAGGCTATAATCCAGAGTGTTAGGGTTTCAAGACTTCTGCAATCCAACATATGTAAAAGTTCTCATTGACAAAACCATTCTTTCAACTCCAGATATTCTTATGGAGTCTCTAGCTTTGCAGGGAGGCAAAGAAACCCTATCCTCAATATTGAGGCATTTGAAAACATTAAAAAATCTGAAAAAGAGAATGAATGGATCTAGGACAACGACATTCAATGCAAAAACATAAATTTGAGTATGGAAAAGCCCATAATTTGGGAAACTAGGGTTCCCAAATAAATCTCATTCTAGAAAAACAAAAAACATATCTTTGTGAATGAAAGCTCTAAGAGAACAAATTGGGAAAGGAACCCTAGGACTAATAGTGATGAATCTATGATATTAAATGAAATTACTTTGCTTTCAAATAAAACTGCAAAATCAAGGGACAACAAGTTTTTTACAACGAAACAAAATACGGAGCTTGAAAGCCAAATGAAGGAAAAACATACATCCAATACCACTTTGAGGTATTCGATTCAGATGAAGTAAATTACACTGCAAAGGAAAATAAGGGAATTTTATGGGTCTATGTAACCCTCAAGCAAGATAAAATTCACAAAAGCCTCAATACACCATAAGGTTGCGAAGACTTTCAGTAAGCACTGACAGAATGGGGATTGTAGGAATTCTAGGGCTGATACTCTGGATATGGCTAAGGAATATATAGAAGGGTGAACTTTAGTGTGTAATCAGAGAATCAAGTGAACCCTCAACAAGGCTAAAACACACAATAGGTCTAATCTTTGAGCAAAATCCAATTATGTTCCAATCTGGGCTACTGGGGATAATATCATTTCATTGGGAAATAAAGCATACACAAAATCCCTTTGCAAACATAGGTGCCTCCTAATCTCACTAAAGTTGAGTCTATTGGTAATCCTAAGTTCACCACAAACCCTAGACCCAAAATTGAAGAAAATCAAACACTCATCATCAACAATAACCACTCTGAAGGTTTATGGAATCATTGCCAAAAATATGTTGTATATGCAAAATGGCTGGGTCATGGAATATCTGGACTTAGCGTTTCTAGTTGGCTTGAAGATGTATTCAAAAACTAGGTAAGTATAAATTCTCTTAAGAATGATTTTTGTTGATAGATTGAAAAAAATACTGCATTAAAAAATAGATTTTTAAAAGGATCACCAATTTTTGTAAATGGGTACTTATTAGAATTATACGAATGGAAACACAATTTTGAACCTAAATTTTACCAGAAAGATCATGAATTTAGGTGGATTATGTTACCCAATTTCCCAGTAGAATTGTTGTAGAGTCAGATTTTAATTAGAATTGGAGAATTTTTAGGAGGTTTTGTGGGTCTTGAGGAAAATTTCACCTCCTCCTCAAATGTGAAAATGTTAATCAAAGATAGCTTAAAATCTCCCTTGAAACCTATAAAAATATAATCGGTATATTTACATGATCAATCCACGAGTATTTAAAGGATAAATTAATAACAATATTGTATATAATAACACAAACTTACCAACCTTCAATAAAACATCTACCCCCATAATCAACAATCCTAGATTGGCTGCTAACTATAATAAGAATAATCTTCACGTCCCAGTCAATCCTTATAGAGAACAACACTCTTCAGACAATATGTTGACCATCAATTTTAACACAGAGAAAGGTGGTTTTATTATCTCACAGGATAAAACAAAGATTACACAAAATATAGATACAAATAAAAATTTCAACAGAGATATTACAAAATTGGAAGAAGGTGAAATCGTGGAAAAAAAAAATTACCGATGAGAATTTAGAAGAAAATACCCAAAAGTTGAGTAATGATATATTAGAATCAAATGGGGAATTCTAGTTTGTAGAAAAGGAGAAGGCTAACACCAACAACCCCCGTAGACAAAAAGGAATCAATATTAGCTTTAATAATGTAATTAGAGGCTTTATCTTAGATTTTCAGAAGGATCTATCCAATAGAGGATCTCCTCCTCACTCTCAGAACACACCAAATAAAAGAAAAACTATATTAAATGATTCAATTTATGAAGGAAATTCTTTGCATAAATGAATTTAAAAACCAACTGGTAACTGCAGATGAAGCTTTTAAAAAGTCTCACCCAAAATACAAAACTCAAATTCTTGCAACGAAGAATCCATAAATATTAGGAGGAGGTAAAATCAGGGATGATCCGACAGAATATCAAATTCCATTAGAGTTACAATTTTTTTTTGAGATGAAGGATATATGTTTGCCTAAGGAGGTAGAATCTGAATCAAAAGATGGGGAATGTGAAGCCATGAGAGAGGAGAAGAGGTGGTTAGTAAAGAAAATCTTGGAATTGTAAAATAAGGAGGTGGAAGAAGATGATTCTCTAGTTGATTTAGAAGAGACTGGAATAGACGTAGCAAGAGTGATTGCAATGCCTAAGAAATTAGAAAACACCACTCTTTTATAAGTTGAAACGGTCTGCAAATTCTTGAATGATTTGTCTCAAGACAATAACACAAACACAATTGAAAATAGTAAAGGAAATGATAACGAGATTGCAAAAATCTTTGGAAAAGGAAATTCCGAAGTTATTTGCAATTCATCAAAACAATACCAAACCTCTCTATTTAAATGAATAGGACAAACTAAATTAATTTGCTTTTGAATTGTGAAATATTGATAAGAATAGCTATGTGTGTTAATTTTGTTGATAAGGTCAATGACATATTTCTTAATTTATAGCTATCATAAGAATATGAAATGAATCGGTTATCTTAAATCAATTGTTGTTATATTATAGATGATAATGAGAATTATGCATTTTCCTAAAAATGCTAACAACGATCTTGGCTGAAAGGATTTTGATCTTGCAGTATCCTTACGAGAGAAATGGTAGTAATTTAGGACCATTGGATTAATCAAGTTTCAGATGCTTATGACTACGAGGAGCTTTCAACAGGGGAGGATTGAATCCAAATATTATAATCTTCTAAGGAATTCTGATTATTATCAAAGATTTATAAAGATTTTGTATAGGGCTATACTGAAGGTTTTTCTTTCCTCTATTCTTTTTCTCCAGTGCCCTTCTGAACGAAGGTGTAAAAAAATATTGAATGCTAATAAAATATTAGCCCAGTCCTTTTACCTAGCAATTTTTTTAATCTTAGCCACATAATATACTTAATTTTAATAATTAATAATATTATTTCCCTATAGCTTAATGATGTAATTAATTTTAAAAATTAATTATATTATTCCGCTTAGTCAATATTAGTTAATTTAAATAATTGAATATCTCTCTTTCCCACTTAATCCTATAGCTTAATTAATCTTAAATTAATTAGACTAACTCATAGCTTAAATCCCCTAGCCTAAACCTATAAACCCTCCTAAAGCCTACACACTAAAAATTCTAGATTAATTAACCTAATTTCTTCATTCCTAACCTCATTAGCAATTTACTCCAATTTTAAATTAGTCTCACACATGTGGGCACAACTCAAAAATAAATTTTTTTGAATTCACCCACCTCTCCTAAATATATATCTTTTCACTTACACATCCCTTACATACTTGTCCCCATAGCCACCCTATTCTTACATTTGTCTCCCACTTTTCATTAAATGCACATTATTCCTAAGGTTGCTCACATGTGTGAGCAACACATCACCTTGCATGGTCAACCACCCTTGCTTAGTTGGCATCCACCATTGCTTAGTTGGCATCCACCCTTGCTTAGTTGGCATCCACCTCACCAGTCCAAATGAATCCTATCTCTCCACTTCAAATTTGAATCTCAACCGTCCATTTCCCTCCAAAAATATATAAATAGAACCCTCTCCTCATGCATTATCATCCATCATTGTGTACATTGTTATTATGCTAAAATTTCTCTAGAACTCTTAGTCATTTAGCTATTATCTTTGCTTTCATGGTAATCACTTATTTGTACATCCATATGTAACTACCTAAAATTGTCCTAATAAACCCATAGCTCCCAATTTGATTAATTTATCAAAGGCATGTATTACTAGACCCTAATTATGGGAGTATTTAATCAAACTTGCTTACATAATAAAATATAACTTGTTGAATCAAATTGTTAATCAAAATCCTAAATCACTTAATTGCTTAAACTATTGAGTTTAATTAAAAGTCCTAAACCCCTTTTAATTAAATGAACCCATTCACACATCCTCACACATGTGTGAGCACTCAAAATTCAAATAAAAGCAATTAAATGGGGAAATTGCCAAATTTGTCTCAGTCGCCCCCCCAAAAAAGCACAAAGTTGACCAATCAAAATCATTCCACTTGGATCAAGCGCACATGGATTAAGAGAAATTGCATCTCTACCACTCTTCTCAGTTTAATCTTGACCATTCATTTCTCCAAATTCCCTATAAAAGGAATAGCTCCCTTTGTTCAAAGAGGAGGGAATTTAAGGAGTAAGGTTATAATGCTAGTTTTGTTCTAGGTTTTGATCATTGTTCTTTCCTCCATCTCCATGGTAGCTTAGTTTTATTGCATTTATATTCTAGCTTTCATTTATAGTTTAATGTTAGCTTCATTTCTAACTTCATTTGGTAGTTTGTAATGACATTCTTAGTTTTATCTCATGGTTAATATGCATTTAGTTTGCTTATGCATGCATGTCATCTCCAAGATTTTTGAGAGAAAAGTATGCAAGTTCATGCATCTTTCTCATCTCATAAAATTTTCCATTTTGGAGCCGTCTTGTCACTGATTCTCCATGCCAATCTGATGATCATCCTCATAGAATCAAAATCTCTTCAACTAGAAAGAAATAAGCCGCTCTTGAGGGTAGTTTGTGCAATGATTTTGATTTGATACTAACCCCATTTAATTAATAGTTTATTGAGTGTTTGGTATTGCAGGTTGAAGGCCACATTTTACCACACACATTTTTGGTGCCCATCGTGGGCCATAACTATTTTTTTGCTCCAATTTTCATTTAATTTCATGTTTTTTGATTAAACTACACTTTCTGTCATGGCGTGTTTCATACTTTCTCGTACGACAAATCAATGGTCACTAATTTTTCCTTTTAGGATATCTTTATTGTCGTACGAGTATGAATCTGGTTTTAATTGTCATACTGGGCTATTAGATTTGTTGTACGAGAGATCATCGTCCCTTTTTTTTTCGTATGGTCTTGCATGTTTTGTCGTATAAGTTTTGCTTCTAGGGTGTCCTCTATACTTTGTCATTTCAGAAACAGAGAGTGTTTTTAGAGGTGTATTTCATTTGGTCTTGATTTTCTAACCCTAACATATTTTTGGTGATATTTTTCCTCTCTAGTTTGACAACCTAACTTGTTTTTGTAGAATGTTTAGTGGAAGAATCGCTTGCCAAAGTCATAAGTTAGCACACTTTTTATCACAAACTACTAAATCTTTTGTGCTTGTAGGATGCTTGAAAGAAGGAAAGTTTGTTGAAACTACTAAAAATTTGTGTTTGTAGGTTGCCTCTTGACTTCATCAACCGAAAAAAAAGTGTCTTCTTAAATGGTTTCTTAGCCACCTAGTTTAATTAGGGTATTGTTTGTGTAAGTTGAATTGGACATTAGGGGACAATGCTCTTCTTCCCCTTAGAAAGAATCAGAAACCCAAAAATGTTTGATTTATCTTAGGCAAGCAATCATTTTGGGAAAACTTGGAGTGTTTGGCGTGCTTGGGAGACACAAAAAGAAGTAGGAAATTATGCTCTTCTCCTCTTTGAGGGAGGAACAGAAATCCCAAACTTCTCTTTTATATCCACTTTACTTTATGCATACCTTTTAGATGGGCCTGCCGGTTGAGGAAACAATCTCCTAGGAATGACCCACATGAGAATGAGGTGTAAGCCAAACCACTCCAAATCATGTTAAAAAAATTACTCTTTGGGGCCAAAGCCTTGGGAGTCGGATGTCATTTGGGCTTATACTCGACCCACATCTAACACAAAGTAGGGCCTCTCAGTCTCAATCACATTTATGTGACTGCATGTGCTAAGATGCTTTGCAGGACTATATGTCTCAATCACTCTTGCACGAACACAAAGGATACAACCAAACAAAGATCGTTACTAAAATCCATAGAGTAGAAGCCACTCAGTTCACCTCCAAAAGTGGATAATCCAAGTACAAGGGAGATAGTAACTCCCCCAAGATACTTGTCATATCATGCCCCCATTAGCATTTGGAGTCAGCTAATACAACTTCATAACTAGAGCCATTACATGCTTGGTGACGGTCATATTCTAATTAGCTATTGGGTGTGTACCTGAGTCTATGAGCATGGATTTTCTTACTAAGCCAAATTGACTCTAGGGATAGGAAGTGCTTGATATTTACTCCTTTGTGTTTGATTTGTTTGAATCACCTTAAACTGACACTAAAATGACATAAACACCTTCAGACATTGACATTTTCACCTCAAAATTATGCAATATTGGGCCAAATTTGACTTGAAACAAGTGGCAAATTATCCCTGGTATACACTGTCATTTTCACTTACCAGCATTGTCGTACGACAAAACACTCTAACAACAAAAAATCACCTAGGAACCTAGGAATTGTCGTATGGGAACCTGGGAATTGTCATATGAGCTTACATTAGAAACCAATCAGTTACCTTAATCTTTGGTATCCGTACTTCCCACCTACGTGGCTTAAATTAAATATCACATTGCCCTATCACAATAGTTTTCAATTCTTGATCAGTTGGCTTGACTCATCATCATCTCTCATCCTAGTTTCTTGAATGATCTTACTTACTATACACTATCTTGTCAACATTCAATCCCAATCAGCTAGGTCATAAGTGTCATCTAACAGACATTCAGGTCTCAAAACATGATACCTTATACCAACCTCAATAATCTTTCATCAACACATCTCTTACCAAGCTATCAGACAAGTGATCATTTGGAAATATTTGACATTGAACCATCAGTCTGGTTATTCTAAAGTCTTAACTACAATTGTCATTCATGGTACAAACTAGAAGCCAACAACAAAAATCCGATCTTGATTCAAAGGGAAAAGCTATCGACGATTCTACCCCAGGACCCTCATCCTGTCAAAAACCAAGATCTACTCAAAAGATTCCAAATCAAGACACCCCAAAAATTTATCAATCAATACCCTTCTTTCAAATTTCAAGTTCCCAACATCACTCAACTCATACTACACATCAAAACACATTGATAATGTCAGCCTATGACTAGGGATCTAGCCAAGAATTATAGAGTCACCACACTAGTGTTTCCTCCTCAGTTGAGGAACCTATTGAAGAAGAAATCCAAAGATTTCAACAAGACAAACACTTTCAAAAGATGATGCAAATCCTTATGAAGATGGACAAGGATAAATACTTCATGCACTTAGCATCTACAGGCATTAAAATTCCTCATGACTTTGATATCAAAGGACTTATACAAAAATAGGAAGAGTCTCCCATCACCATTCTAAATCAACAACTATAAGATATGAGATGTGAACTTAGGGAATTGAAGAAAGTGAAAGAACAAACTTATAACAAGTATTCACTGGAATCTATATGTCCCTTTCCATTTTATAAAAACTTACACATGCCTCTGTTTCCCCCTAAGGTTGAAATTACAAAATATGATAAATACAATGGGGAAGGTGACCCTCAAGATCATGTGAGGGAATTCCGTGCTCTTAGCATGGAGTTTATGGATGAAAGGACATATCTAATGCGACTGTTCCCACGGAGCCTTAGCATCTAATCCTTGGAATGGTTCACAAAACTCTCACCTAGTATTCAAACATTTGATGAGCTTGTCCAAAAGTTCATCCAACATTATTCTTAAAACATATTGCATACAATCACCATTCTGAATCTATGCAATAAAAAACAACATAATGGTGAACCTTTTGTCAAATTCCTCCAAAGATGGAGGAAGACATTTGTGAGATATCCCCATAAAATCCCAGAAACTAAGAAAATTGGCATCTTCATTAACAATATAGTACCTTAAATGAACTATGCAATTCAGATGCAAAAGCATATTGCCTTTAGTGAGTTGGTGGAAAGTGATATTTGCATCAAGGAATTTCTTGTGAAGAAAAGAAAACTCACCTTATATAAAGATACTAAACCCTCCAACAATCCTAATAGTTACAATGGAAAAGACAAAAGCAAGTATTGGAACAAAAACAAAAATGTAGTCAATGACAGAGTGGTCGACTCATCCGAGTTCAAACCCAAAGAGCCAGTGTTCAATCTATCTAGCAGTATTCAAGCCGCTAATAATAACATAGATGTTCTGACACCATTCAATAATAATCTAGACGTGCTGAAAGAAAAAGCACCATGGATACCAAAACCCAAGTGAAATTTCACTCCTCTTGGAGAACCTCTCAAAGCCACATTAAAAAATCTAGTGGCTCACAAGATCATCATGATACCATATTCAAAGCCCTGGGAACCAATGGTTAAACCTAAATGGTGGGATGACAATCACTTATGTGAATATCATAAAAACAAAGGACACTAATTAACGAATGCATAAAATTGAAGCATGTCATCCAAGACCTCATTGATAACGATACTATCACAGTTGATGGACATCAGTCAAATAGAGATCACAGAGCTTTTAAGAAACCCCAACCCTCGTATGAACAAGGGGAACCCTTGAAGACACAAGGAGCTAAATTAAATTACAGCTACCCTAATGATGACAATGTGATCCACATGCTTGAACCATCAAATTCATCAATTAATGTGATTATTTTCAAAGACAAAAAGGAGCCTGAATCCACTAATGTGCTAACAAGGAATCAAGCTAAAGTTACTCTTAAGGGAGTGAATTCATCGTAAAAAAACTTTGATATTAAAACCCCCAAAATCAAAGCAAATAGTCACGTCAGTCCCATCTGCGAACTATAATTTGGTTGATCATTTGCAGAGAACTCCAACCCAAATTTCCATCTTGTATTTACTTAAGATCTCAACCTCACATAAGGAGATCCTTGAAATGAATCTTTTAGAAACAATTGTACCAAAGGACCTTTGTGTTGATCGGTACAAAACTATGGTAGACCATCTAACCTCACCTCACTACCTATCTTTTTCCAAAGAAGATGATAAATCACTGAATCATCTGCATAACCAACCCTTACACATAGAGGTCATGATCCATAAACACAAATTCAAATCAATCTTGATAGATGGAGGTACTAGTTTGAAAATTTGTACTCTTAATCTTGTGACAACATTAGCTTTTTTAGAACATGCTATAGATCCTTGGAGAAAGATCACCATAAATGATTATGACAAAGAAGAAAGGTCATCAAAAGGATTGGTAGTTTTACCTAATAGGGTTGGCCCCATTGAGAGAGATGTGATTTGTCAAGTGCTGGATTTACCACTAGCATAAATTTTTTTATTAGGGAGACCATGGATTCATGACATGCAGGTGGTTGATGAAATATAACTGATTGAATGTTTGAAGATGTTAAGTTGATGATCATGCAAGGCATTAAATCAGTTAATGTATTGTATTGTCATTGATGTCAACTTGATATAATCTGTATGGTCATGGATATACTGTTAAAGACTTCAAAGAACCAATGAATCAAAGGCTATGCTATCAATAATGCATACAAGACAAGTATTCACAAAGTGACTGTATACACCGACAGATAAAGTAAACGAACAAACTCACAGTGTTACCCGATGAGAAAAAGAACAACATTACCAATGAGCAAAGTCACAGTGTTGCCCGATGAGCAAAGAACAGTGTAACCCGACGGACAGACTTACAGTGTTTCCCAACAGATGAAGATCTCGAAGATAACTAAAATCACACTGATAGAACAGTCAGTTATCACCAATGACTAACTGAAGTATTAACCGAAAGAACAGAGAGTTTAGAAATGACAAAATGCTTAGCTGTCAAGAGATAAATATAGACCTAACTAGTACTTATCATTGTTTTAATCAACAAGATAAAGCCAAAGATAAGTAAAGGATTTAAAGCTACTCTGTCTAGTTGGAAAGAAGATCTCTACGAGATAAAATTGGAGTTTTGCTTTAAATCTAAGTGGCGAGAATTGTGGATCACACCAAGATCAAGAAAGCCAAGAAATGGTGAAATCATGTCTATTTAAGAGACAAACTTATTCATTATGAATAGGGGGAGAGACAAGAAAATAGATGCTGAAGAGATTCTAAAGGAGAAGAAAGTCTTCATTCAGACCTGATCAATAAGCTAAGGAAAGAGCTCAATTCTGCAGACATCGAAAAATAGTGAAACAACATCACAGAGTAGAACAATGTGGAAAAAGGGTATTGAATTGATTATATTGATTAGAGAGGTAATGCAATTACAATAGATCTAAAAAGCTGCAATTCAAGTTATATGTGTGAACAGATCACTTACTATTTCAGTTTAACCATTGAAGCATCAAGTCTCTTAACCAAGCGAGACTTAAAAGTCTTTTCTAATTGAGATTCATCCCAAGGAGTATCAAAAAGTTTGATCATACAAAGTAGCATTGGATATGCCCGATACCTATTGATAGGCCAAGTGAGTGTTTGATCAAGGATGGTAGCATTAGATGCTAGATACTAAGTGACAAACTATCTATTTAAATCCTTTAACAAGGTCACACCTAATAGTGTGTTTGTAACCTTTAATAGGGTTGGCTCTTAACTAAGCTCACTTCACAAGAGTGAAAATTTGGGGTACCAGTCCCAGTGGTTTTTTCCCTTAACAGGGTTTTCACGTTAAAAATCCATGTGTTATGTGTTTATGAGTCATTGCTTTACTATTTTGCATTTCACATAGTTAACTCTAGATTGATCGGTATGCACTAGTTATTTACTGTGTTTCGGTAAATAGAAAGACTGCTTATTGGTAAACATACGAAAGAAGGTTTTACAAAGCATTCTGACAAGTAGCAATTTAATATAAGTATTTCAAGGCATTCATCTTACATGACTAAAAATAAATAGAGGCATAATTTGTGGTTCTAAGTTTTGAAGGGTTGATTTAAGGATTAATTTTTGAGGCCACTGATTCAGCCCCCCTCTCAGTTATTACTAACAATTGGTATCAGAGCTTGTGTGCTTAGAAGGAAGGTTTCAATACCTAAGCTAAAGATCACAAGATGAACAAATGAGATGTGACCAAGCTGAAAAAATACAACTTTGCTTCATGGCAACAGAATAAGATTCCACTTATCAGGTATTAGAAATGATGTTACTCAATACTTAGATACTGAATATGTGTTGCCCACAGGAGCACCCACAGTTGAAAAAATGAGAGAGAAGCATGAGCACAACTGCATGATGATAGATCTTGCTTCCTCACTCTTTGATGCTGAATTTGAAGATGTCAAGACATGCACAACTGCAAAGCAGATGTGGGATACATTAATGCTTTTACATGGTGGTGATAAAAATGTTTTGAGAGCCAAGGCAGAGAGCCTTAGAGGAAAGTTTGATGATCTCAGAATGAAAGAAGGTGAAAACATCACACAGTACAACACAAGAATCAAATAGGTAGTCAATACTATTTGAGGAGTTGGAGGTGTACTAGAAGAAGATACAGTGGTAAGTAGAATTCTAAGAACCTTACTACCTACTTATGCTATTAGAGTATCTGCCATACAAGAAATGAGAGTAGTAGAAAATAACAATGTTAATTTAGATAGTTTGATTGGAAGACTGATTTAATTTGAGATGAATAACTTTGACAATAGTGTCTTACCAAATATAGAGTTTGCATTCAAATCTTCTATGAGAATAAGTAAATCAAGTTATAAACACACTATGAGAAAAGATAGTGATAGTGAAAGTGAAGAAGAAGATCTTGATGAAATTGAAGCACTTATGGCTAGAAGAATGTAGAGAGGCAAAGGTAAATACATAGGTAAATTACCACTTGTGTATTTTAATTGTAAAGAGATAGGACACTTTGCTACAAGATGTCCTAACAGAAGAAAAGATGACAAAGGTAATGACAGATCTTTTGAAAAGAAGTTTGACAGAGGTGATTACAAAAGCAACCAATAATAAGAAAGAAGAGATACCTGAAACTACAAGGACAAAGGAAAGAAGGCCAGTTGCCTAGCTAAATGCAAAGACAAAGATACTGACACCGAATCTAGTGAAGACATCAAGATGGTGTTTGTGGCAATGAAAGATGATTTAGATGAAGATGAAGAAAGTATGTAGAAACTGCACTCATATCTAAAGTTAGCAAGAATGATGTCTGGATCATAGATAGTGGTTGCACTCACCATATGACCAGTGAAAAACAAAAGTTTGAGACTTTTGAATACTATAATGGTGGTTCAGTAAGAATGGGTAATGATGCACCTTGTCTAGTTGAAGGTAAAGGAATCATAATGTTGAATAACCCGATAAAATGTGAAAATGCTTACTGGGTTAGAGGACTGAATTATAATTTGTTAAGTGTTTCTCAGTTGAGGAATTCAGGTCACAGAGTAGCATTTGAACATAAGAAGGCAAAAATCTTCAATGAATCAGGAAATCTGATTGGTACCGGTGAACAGACAAAAGGTAACTTATTCTATCTGAATGATACTAACACCACTTGTTTGATGGCTAGAAATGAAGAAATATGGTTGTGGCACAAAATATTGTGTCATGTGAACTTTGACAACATGATAAAGATAAGAAAAAAGAGAAATGTAAGAGGCTTACCGACGATGTCTAAGCCAGACAATATCATGTGCAAAAATTGTCAAAAAGGTAAGATGACAAAGTCTAGTTTCAAAAGCAAAACCCATACATCTGATGCCATTCTAGAATTAGTCCATACTGATCTATGTGGACCCATGAGGACAAAGAGATATTATGGAGATAGGTATTTTATTCTCTTTTTTGATGATTTTTCTAGAATGATGATAGTCATGTTTCTAAAAGATAAATCAGAAGCATTCAAGATGTTTAAATGGTACATAGAAATGGTAGAAAAACAAAGTGGTAAGGAATTAAAATGCTTAAGATCAGATAGAGGAGGGGAATTTATTTCAGATGAATTCACTAACTTTTTCAATGAGAATGGTATCAAAAGACAGGTCTCTACACCAAGAACACAACAAAAAATTGGAATTGTTGAAAGAAGGAACAAATCCATTGTTGATTGTGCAAGGAATCTGATGATAGAGAAAGGCATCACCCAAATCTTCTAGAGGGAAGCTTTCAGTACTGTTGTTTATACATTGAATAGAGTACAATTGAAGAAAGACACCAAGAAGGCACACTATGAGCTATGGTATGGACATACACCCAATGTAAGTTACTTCAAGATCTTTGGTAGTCAATGTTATATCTTAAAAGATGATAGAAATGGAAAGCTTGACTCCAAAAGTGATGAAGGTATATTTCTAAGGTATTTCACCAAGAGCAAGGCTTATAAATATCTAAATAAAGCCTCTAACAAAATTGTTGAAAGTGAAAATGCAAAGATAGATGAATTTACAGAGAAGAATGAAAAGGAAAGCACAAAATAACCAAAGGACTACAACAAGTTTGTTTACAATGAAGAACCTAACACTCTTCCCTGACAACAATGTATAGCTCCTGAGCAATAAATTATTGCACCCGAGCATCAAGATACAAATACCAACAATCAGAATATTTCTCAAGATGATGTACCAAGCGATGGAGATCAGAATGAAAGATAGAATGATGATCAAGATGATAGACAAATAATTGAACCTGTACTTGCCAGATATGTCAGAAGGAACCATCCACATAACCAGATCATAGGAGACAAGAAGGCTGGTATGAGAACCAAAAGTAAGTCTCTAAACACAAGATGTCTAATTTGTGATTTTGAGCCAAAATTTGTCAATGCTACACTTGATAATGAAGAATAGATTAGTGTTATAAATGAGGAAATTGAGCAGATTGAGAAAAAAAAAGACATGGAAACTTGTACCGAGACCAGATGACAAGAATGTCATCGGTACAAAATGGATATTCAAGAATAAATTGAATGAGAATGGAGAAGTCACCAGAAACAAAGCAAGACTAGTATGCAAGGGGTATGCACAAGAAGAAGGGATTGATTACGGAGAAAATTTTGCGCCCGTTGCTAGGCTAGAAGGAGTGAGAATATTACTTGCTTATGCTACATATAAAGGTTTCAAGGTATACCAAATGGATGTCAAGTCTGCATTCCTAAATGAAATACTTGAGGAAGAGGTATACATTGAGCAACCAAAAGGTTTTGTTGATCTAGACAAGACGAATATGGTATGTAGACTACACAAATCCTTGTATGGATTAAAACAAGCACCAAGAGCCTGGTATGAAGGAATTCATTCCTATCTCATAAGTATTGGATATGTAAGGACTAGGGAAAATAGTAATCTTTATTTGAAGGAAGATACTAATGCTATCATTTTGATTGCTGAAATATTTGTTGATGAAATCATATTCAGAGGCAATGATATGCTATGCAAATCATTTGCAAATGAAATGAGAAAAGAGTTTGAGATGTCTATGTTTGGAGAGATCAAGTTATTTCTTGGTCTACAGATCATACAACAAGATGAAGGCATTTTCATTACACAATCCAAATACATCAAGGAAGTGCTAAAAATATTCAAGATGGAAGATTCCAAACCAGTTGGAACACCGATGGCAACTAGATGTAAGCTGACAAAGGAGGACAAGTCAACAGAGGTAAATAAGACTTTGTACAGATTAATGATTGGAAAACTCATGTATGTTGTACATACTAGACCAGATATTGTACATGCAGTAGCAATAGTTGCAAGATTTTCTGCTAATCCCAGGGAATCACATATGACTGCTGTGAAAAGAATCCTAAGATCTATGAAGAATAATAAGGAATATGGTTTATGGTATAGAAGAGAAGGAAAATTTGAACTTAAGGTCTTTACCGACGCTGATTGGGCTGGAAACATTGATGATCAGAAGAGCACAACTAGAGGAGAATTCTTTATGGGTGACAAACTTGTCACATGGATCAGCAAGAAGAAAGGATGCATCTCTTAGTCCACTGCAAAAGCAGAGTATGTTTCTACTATTGCAAATTGCTCAAATATTGCATGGATCAAACAGTTACTAGAAGGTATGCATATGAAAATTATTGAACCAGTAATTATCTATTGTGATAATACTAGTGCAATAAATATCTCAAAGAATCCAGTCATGGATGCTAAGACAAAGCATATTGCCATCAAGTATCATTATTTGAGAGAACACATTCAAGAAAAAGAGGTGATACTTGAGTATTTGCAATCAAAGGAACAATTAGCTGATATCTTCACCAAGACATTGCCCAAGGATGCATTTGAGTAGTTGAGGAAAAGACTAGGGGTCAGACCCTTGTCTACTAGTCAGTAAAATGACTAGAAGGTTACATCAACCTACATATTATCATAATATCATTCATGTTGATGCAAGCATAGAGATGGAAATAAAAGATACATCTATACACAGCAAGGTATTTATCTACTCTGAGCACCAGAGTTATTGTACTATCGATGGATTGGGAAATTCAAGGAGTATATTATGGCTAGAAAAGATTGCTTGACATTACTGTCAAATATTTGTTTAGAATTTTTGTCAAAAGGAGAGATTATATCCATTATCAAAGCTACAGAGAGATTATATCCATAGAGATTATGGGAAGAGATTATATCAGGAGAGATTATATCCATCACAGATCTAAAGACAGAGATGTAACAAAGGGAGAGTACATACAAAGAGAGAGATTGCTGACATAAGAGAAAAGATACATCTAAATAAAAGAATAGTCAAAGAGAGAGAGAGTTTGACATTGGGAGAGAACACATCACATCAGAAGTAGAAATATTCTACATCTATCTAGTGAAGGGATTGAAGACAGAGAGAGATCTGCAAGAATCAAATCCAAGCTATCTGAGCTTATCGAGGACCATATATTTGTATCGGTTATAGTACTTAAAATTGGTAGTTTGATGAACTTCACTTGTTATATTTCATATTGTATTAGTGATAATATAGTGTGATAATGTAGTTTGTTGCCATCAATTCCAAAGGGAGAGATTGATGAACTATAACTGATTACATGTTTGAAGATGTTAATTTAATGATCATGCAAGGCATTAAATCAGTTAATGTATTGTATTGTCATTGATGTCAACTTGATATAATCTATATGGTCATGGATATACTGCTATAGACTTCAAAGAACCAATGAATCAAAGGCTATGCTATCAATAATGCATAAAAGACAAGTATTCACAAAGTGACTATATACATCGATGGACAGAGTAAAAGAGAAAAGTCACAGTGTTACCCGATGAGAAAAAGAACAACGTTAACGACGAGCAAAGTCACAGTGTTGCCCGACAAGAAAAGCATAGTGTAACCTGATGGAAAAACTTACAATGTTGCCTGACGGATGGAGATCTTGAAGATAATTGAATTCACATCGATGGAATAGTCAGTTATCACCGATGACTAACTGAAGTATTGGCTGACAGAACAAAAAGTTCAGAAACAACAAAATGCTTAGCTGTAAAGAGCTAAATATAGACTTAACTGGTACTTATTATTGTTTTAATTGACAAGATAAAGCCGGATATAAGTAAAGGATTTAAAGCTACTTTGTCTAGTTGGCAAGAATATCTCTACGAGATAAAACTGGAGTTTTTCTTTAAATCTAAGTGGCGAGAATTGTGGATCACGCAAAGATCAAGAAAGCTAAGAAATGGTGAAATCATGTCTATTTAAGAGACAAAATTATTCATTATGAATAGGGGGAGATAAGAAAATAGATGCTAAAGAGATTTTGAAGGAGAAGAAAGTCTTCATTCAGACCTGATCAACAAGCTAAGGAAAGAGATAAATTTTGCAGACACCGACAAACAGCGAAACAACATCATAGAGCAGAACATTGTGGAGCAAAGGTATTGAATTGATTATACTGATCAGAGAGGTAATGCACTTACAATAGATCTGAAAATCTACAATTCAAGTTGTATGTGTGAACAAATCACTTTACTATTTTAGTTTAACCATTGAAGCATCAAGTCTCTTAACCGAGCAAGACTTAAAAGTATTTTCTAATTGAGATACATCCCAAGGAGTATCAAAAAGTTTGATCATAAAAAGTAGCATTGGATATGCCCGATACCTATTGATAGGCCAAGTGAGTGTTTGATCAAGGATGGTAGCATTAGATGCCAAATACTAAGTGACAAACTATCTATTTAAATCCTCTAACAAGGTCACACCTAACAATGTGTTTTTAACCTTTAACAGGGTTGGCTCTTAACTAAGCTCACTTTAGAAGAGTGAAAATTTGGGGTACCAGTCTTAGTGGTTTTTCCCTTAATAGAGTTTCCATGTTAAAAATCCATGTGTTATGTGTTTATGAGTCATTGTTTTACTATATTGCATTTCACATAGTTAACTATGGATTGATCGGTATACACTAGTTATTTACTATGTTTCGGTAAATAGAAGGTCTGCTTATTAGTAAACATACAGAAGAAGGTTTTACAAAGAATTTCGACAAGTAGAAATTTAAGATAAGTATTTCAAGGAATTCATCTTATAGAACTAAAAATAACTAGAGGCATAATTTGTGGTTCTAAGTTTTGAAGGGTTTATTTAAGGATTAATTTTGGAGGCCACTGATTCACCCTCCCTCTCAGTTATTACTAACAGTGGTCCTCTCAACATATCATCAATGTGTAAAGTTTCCACATAATGGAGTGAAGTTTTCTATTTTGGGCTATAACACATACTCGTGTAACACTTTGAAACAAGCTGACAACATGGTCCCACACAATAAGGAAGCATTTATTAAGCAAGGATTTGAAAGTTCCCAGGTGACACTCGTGAAAATATTTGAGGAGAAATTGAAAATTACCAACATAGGTATGGGAGAGTATCAAATGAACCTTTTTCCCTCAGTGGATAATCTCCCTACATCCCCTAGATCTTATGGCATGCCCTCATCATCATTCAATCCTAATAGCACTCAGAAATTGGAAATACATGAAGAAAAATTCATGGTAAAAGCTCGTGTTTCTCTCTCAGAAGAGAATGAAGAGAAGGTTGTTCTTTCTTGGCTTTATAAAGGAGAAGAACATGATCAAGAAGTTAAACATGTTGAAATATCCCCACAAAAATATGGCAAAGGATATCAACTCATGCAACAAATGGGGTATAAAGGAAAAGGACCCCTAGGTAAAGATAAAGGGTTAACAAATCCTATATACATGGAGTTCAGGAATCCAACAGACAAAACAAGGATAGGATACCATGAAAATATTTTTAATCCTTCCTCTATAAATATCCCTATTAGCAATCAACCAAAGGATTCTGATGAAGAGACCGAAGAGGAAGTAAATATTACAAGGTTATCGTATGAAAGGCTATTACATATACAAACAAAAAACCCTCACTCCCAAGGGGAATTGTATGTCCCACCTCAATTCAGAGCCCCTTCAAACCAAAAAACTTAGTGTCTCAACCATTGGCAAGCACGAGTCAAGTGACCGAGGAAGAAGTAGTAAACCCGCCACAAGATGAGCCAGAATTAGAGCCCCAAGGTGAACATGATAGAAGACACCCAAATTGGGGGCAACTGGTCACTATTTATCACATAATAGATCTACCATACTTCAAGGATATATAGGTATATGTTGTTGAGGTATCTCCATCCCATCCCACATCAGTTTAAGTAGGTGAAGAACAAGTCACAGTGCAAGAAGAGGAAGATGACCTAAATGAAGAAGGAATTTCTAGTGAAGATGAAAGAGTCTTCATGACCATAGCACAATACCTAGGTAGGTCTAATGATAGTTAGACTGATTCTCATGAATACAAGTTTGGTCAAGGTATAGAGAATGATCTAGAAGGAAGGAATCCAAACTGGGAAAAACTAGTTTCTCTTACCCATGTCTTGGACATCCCCCATTTGACAGAAACAAGCTCTGATGAGTATGAAGGGGATTCTCTCTTAGCTGATACCATAGACATTGAAGTAGATGTTATTCATAAATAGGCACCTCAATTTGAACAAGGAGAGAGATAAAATGCTGTCCACATAATTGTTCTTCCTCAAAACATCAATTGGAACATTGGAGATGATGGAAGAGATAATCACACTGGAGTTAGGTCCACATTAAGAATTAAGATAATTCCTTTGAGAACCTTTATGGAGCAACTATCTACTTGGGAGGAGAATCAAAATGCTAGTATTAGATCAAACGAGTTGAATTCACAAAATAATAACAATGCCTCTAGTAGTGAATTTAGTACGCTTCACGATCTAGGGAATCCCTTTGGAGAGTAACATGATATATCTTCTCTTTCCCGTTGAAATCCTTGATCATGATAATACAATGCTATCGTTAGATCCTACTAGATCATTATTCTTAATTCATCCTTAACTTATTGAGTGGAACTTGAATGAGCCTTTGAACCTAATCTCTTATCCAAATGACTACACTTTTCCTTGTTGCCTAAATGCCATTGAGCCCCTCACTTCTTCCACCATTGCAACAAACATAAATATGACGGAGGGAGATATCAAGTTTTTCAGTATTAAAAAGAGAAATTAAAAAAAAGGTTTGATGGTGAAAACCACTTTGTGATAGTGTCAGAACAAAAAATAGTAAAAGTAAAAGGTGTATCCAATGGTGAAAACCTCTCAGAGGCATCGAAGGATGGGAAACTTGATATTTTACCCGATCACTTTCTGGAATGATCTTCAGTGCTGATAGAGCCTACACAATAAGTCAACCTGGGAACAAAGGAGGTACCTTAATTGATATATCTGGCACAATCCTTTTCTACAGAGGAGAAACAATAGTTTACCCAATTTTTCATGAACAAAAAGATCAATTTCGCCTTGTCTTACTCATACATGCCAGGACTCGATACATACCTGATAATGCACCATTTTTCAATTGCTCCTAGTGTCAAGCCAGTAAAAAAGAAGCTTAGGAAGATGCACCCTCATGTAGCACTATTGGTCAAAGCTAAGCTAGAGAATTTATTGAAAGAATAATTCATCTGAGATACTGCATACACCGACTGGATCTCTAACATCGTGCCTGTTTCCAAAACTGATAAATCAATTTGAGTTTGTACAAATTTACAGGATTTGAATAAAGTTTGTTTGAAAGCCAATTTCCACTTCCAACCATTGACATTATTTTGGATCTTATAGTATGGTACAAAATGTATTCCCCCATGAATGAATTTTCAGGATGCAATCAGATAAAAAAAGCACTTGAAGACTAGGAGAAGACAACTTTCACATGTGCTAGGGGCACGTTATGTTAGAATGTTATTCCTTTTAGCCTAAAAACATAGGATAAAATATTAGAGGGATATGACAACCATATTCTATGAAATAATGCATAAGAATATGAAGGACTATGTTGATGATACTTAGGCGAAATCAACAAAGAGAGCTACACACTTGGCTGACTTAGAAAATATTTTTAACAAAATGGAACAATTCAAGCTAAGGATGAATCCAAAAAAGTGCTCCTTTGGTGTGACATGAGGCAAGCTCCTCAGGTATATTGTCTCAGCAAAAGGAATCGAGGTTGATCCAGAGAAAGTAGCAGCAATTATGGAAATGCAACCACCAATGAATATCAGCCAAATCAGAACACTGCAAGGCAAGCTACAATCAATTAGGAGATTTATCTCACAGCTAGCAGATAAGGCACAACCTTTCACAAAAAAAATTCACAAAGGAATAATATTTAAGTGGGTTTTAGGATGTGAGAAATATTTTCAATAGATCAAAGACTACTTAACAAATCCTCTTGTATTAATGGAACCAATACCAAGCAAACATCTTCTACTCTATATCTCAGCTACAAAAATGTCGCTTGGATCTCTGCTAGCACAACGTGATGAAATAGGAAAGGAATGAGAAATCTACTATATAAGAAGGACAATGGTTTCCTATGAGCACAATTATGCCATCATTGAAAAAGATTTCTTAGCGGTGGTGTTTTCTTTTCAAAAGCTCCGACACTATATGCTTACACAGTCTGTCAAATTAATTGCAATTTTTTTCCCTTTAATGTACTTATTAAACAAGGAAAATATGACTGGAAGACATGCAAAATGGGTGATGATACTTAGTGAATTTGACATTGAGTACATACATAGAAAGGTCATCAAAGGATAGGTCATTATCAACAATCTGGTGAATGCTCCCCTTCAAGATAGTAAACCGATGATCATATAATTTTGTGATGAAGCTATTTTACACCTGACAGAACACTCCTAGAAAATTTTCTTTGATGGCTCGTTCACACAGCAAGGGTCTGGAGCTGGTGTACTCTTTATAATGCCCCAAGGATACAAAATTTTGAAAGCATATAAAATGATCTTTCCCTACATGAACAACATAGCTGAGTATGAAGCTTTGGAAAATGGATTAAAGTTGGCTATTGAATGGAAGATCACAGAATTGCACATCTACAGGGATTCTCAATTAGTGATCAATCAAGTGAATGATCAATACCAAACCAAGGATGAGAAGTTCATTCCATATAAGAGGATTGTTGATGATCTAAATAAGTACTTTTTATTCATCACCTTTCAGAAAATACCAAGAGAATAAAATAAAGTAGCTGACACCATGGCTAATTTGGCCTTGATGTTACAATTGGAAGAGCACCAATTTTTCTATGAATTCCCAATGGAAGAACTCCCTTTTCCAGCCTATGATTCCCCAGAATCCCAAATCATATGCTCAATTGTGAACACTGAATCCTCTTGATACATCCAAATATACTCCTATCTGCATGACAAAATGATCCCTAATGACCTATCAAGAAATGAGAAGAGAAACCTTATGAGAAATGCCATGCATTATTTGATCATCGCTAATGATTTGTACAGATGAGGTCTAGATGATACTCTCTGATGTAGGGCACCTCCCTATTTCTTGTTTTGGTGTTTTTTTGGGTTGTTTTAGGTGTTTAGGTGTGTGTTAGAATAATATCCAAGGGGTTGGATACAATGTTAGTTTACTTCATGTTTGTAGGGCCTTAGTGCCCATTGAGTGTTTTAGGACATTTTGGATTCAAATTGTGAAATGTTGCTATTTTGGGGTAATATGAGTTAGAGGTATGTGTTAAGACCCTACACATCCTATTTGGGGTCTTAGAGGTCAACATCCATCATCGAGTTGACTACCAAGATCAAATTTCTCAAAATGACAAAATGTTGCTAGCAACTTTTGCAAGATTTGAATTTTTTTAGTTAAAACTGATGTAACTACCCCATGCTCGGTATATGAGCATGGTTTCAATGCTTTGAAGAGGTTAATGATATTTTGGAGTGAAACACTTAATTCTGACACCTTTGTATGGATGTCTATATCCTCTTTTGTGTAATCTGCACTGTGTTTTTGTTTTTGTACGACTGTGTATGGATTGGCATAGGTGATCAGGATCCATGATAGTGTAGTGTTTTCTTTCAGCTTACTTATGCATTAGGTAGGTTGTTTTGAAGTTTAGTAGAAGTTAAGTTACACATTTTTGAAGGTCACTGGTTTGACAAAGACAAAAATAGTACCACCTAATTAGAAATGGCTCTAACCTAAACTTCCTCTGGTGGATTTGTTTGAAACCATGGGGATATTAGGGTTAGGGTCTATAGATAGGTTTGTAGTTTTATTTTTGGTTTTTTCATTTGATTTAATAGGCTAAAAGTGAATCCCTATGGCTGACTGGTGAAACCAGGTGAGCCAGGATAAGGAGAAGAAAGACTTTGTGCGAGCACCCAAGACCTTTTGGGAAAGACTTAGTGGCATTTATAGATGCACTAGATAGTCTCCTAAAAGGATTAAATGGTGGTTGTAGGTGACTCAGAGATTGGAGACAAGATTAGCAATTGTTCATGCTCACTGGTCCAGAGGCCTAATTAATAGGCTATAATCTAGGGCCTGCAAGAAAATAGGGTTTTGGGTGCCATCAGACGTCAGGGTTTTGGATTCTAATAGGGTTGAATGATGTCTTGAAGATTTCCAAGTTTTTTTATGGATTCATTTGGGGATTTTGGAAGCATTAGGCCAAAATTGGTGAAAATAGACCTACTAGGAATTAGGCAATTAGACCTCCTAGTGAATTAGTGACCAATTGGATTGGTAAAAGGTATTGGAGTATTGGGATGAGTGAAGAATAACCTAGGATGGGTCAAGAAGGATGTTGAGAGTCTTGGAGAATGTATGGGAAGATCCTAGGCAGAGATTTGACATACTAGGTGGAGGATTAGTGGAAGAAATTAGGCTTTTTGGGAACTAGTTGGACTAGTTAAGCTTGGTAACTTTGGAGTTTTCTTGAAACCAACTATACCTTGGAGGATAAGTTGGTAGAGGGGGTCTTTGAGATCCTATTTAAAATAAGATCCAACAAAGAACAACCATGGGATGGTTGGATTAGACAAATCAAACACCTTGAAGTGAAGAAGAGTACTAGTTGTCAAACCTTCTACATCAGAGTGGTATTAGAGATGGAATAGCTTGAAGATTGTGTATGTCTGAAGGGGAGGAGAGTCAAGAGGTTGAAAGCATGCCTCCTAAGGCAATGAGTAGGGATGCCATATTAGAGTTGGTTCAAGGCCTATTGGAGAAGGATAATGTGTTTGAGACAAAGAGAAAAAAGAAGATCACTGAGTGGGGAGATGAAAGTGATGGAGATGAAAGTCAGACAGAAGAGTCATCAAACAAAGGGAAAGAACCTGAGATAGAAAAAGAACAAAAGGTATTCTTAGATGCCTTAAAATATTTAAACAAGGATAGCATGGAACACATACCATATTATTGTGGTAGCCTAAATGGAGAAGAGTTGTTAGATTGGCTTGAAGCCATTGACAACCAATTTGATTACAAAGAAATCTTAGAGGAGAAGAGGGTCAGCTATGCTAAGGCTAGACTCAAGGGATCTACATTGGTGTGGTGGAACATGATGCAGGATGAAAGAGTGAATAGTGGAAAGAAAAATATTGTTTCTTTGGAGAGGATGAAAATCAGATTGAGGGCACAATTCTTGCCTACTGATTACGAAATTCAAATGTACCAAAAGTTGCAGAAATTAAGATAGAAGGAGATGACAGTGAGTACATACATAGAGGAGTTCCATAAACTAAGCCTAAGGGCTAGGAGACAAGAAGATGAAATGGAGAAGGTGGCAAGGTACCTAAATGGGCTAAGGAAAGGGATACAATATGAGATTAGCATGATGGCTCTTGACAGTATAAAAAAGTGTTTCCAGTTGGCTTTGAGAGCAGAGGATAAGGCTAGAAGAAGGAATGACTTCTATCAAAGAGGAAGAGGTGGCAGCAATAATAGAGGTTTTCAGAGAGGCAGGGGTAACTTTGGTAGAGGATAGAGCCCTAATAGATAAGAAGACAGTCAGTTCATGGATAGTAGTGGAGGAAACCAATATAGAGGATCTTTCCAAAGGGGAGGATATAGAGGTAGAGGGCCACCAAGAGGTAGGTTCCAACCCCAAGGGAGATCTAATTTAGTTTTCACTGGTAGGTGTTATAATTGCAACCAAGCGGGTCACATAATGGGCAGGTGTCCAGAGAAGGCTTCCTCATCCTCAATAGGGGACAAAAGGAATCAGTTAGTTCAAGAGGAGGATACCCAAAGTCTTACTTCACCCATATCCAAGGCAGGGCCAATATTGGATGGGGAGAAATTGATGTTAAGAAGAACCTCATTGAAAGTGCCTAGCACCATAGAGCCATTCCAAAGAAAGAACTTATTCAAGACAACTTGTAGATCTCATGGGAATATTTGCAAGGTTATAGTGGACTCTGGATCCACTGAGAATATAGTGTCCACTGAGATGGTGGAGAAATTAAAGTTGAGAAGGATACCTCATACCACACCTTTTTTGGAAGTACAATAATGGGAAAGCAATATACTGAGAGGGGGGGGGGGGGGAATCAGATCTTAAAACTTAACCACNTGAGAGGGGGGGGGGGGTGAATCAGATCTTAAAACTTAACCACTTAAAAAAAATTGATCCACATTCATACATATATGAATTTAACCTAACATTAGATAGTATCCACAACATGAAATATATAACTCATAACACACAATTTTGGTAACCTAGAAAACCAAATAGGTAAAACTAGGGTGGGGATGACACCCACAATATCTTCACTACTATAGAAATAAAGTGTGTCTGTTATGGCTACAAGAGTTTGATTACAAAATGAAATCTACCTGGTTAAAGGTCTATTCAGTTAAGAACTAAAGATCAGTACAATCTACCTTGTCAAAGGATTTCAACTTACAGTAAAGTAAGCACTTGGCTAAGAGATTTAAAATGGTCTGTTAGAACCACTCTGTTAAGAGATTTCACCTGATACACTTGTTAAAATGTTTCAAGTAGTGATCCTTCATTACGCACTCAGATGCTGATGACAAATATGCTCTTTCCAATACCTTCTATGATCTCACGATCTGATATGTCTTTACTCTACTCTTCACTGCTCTTTCATTCTGCTTGATCTAAGCTTCTTCTCAAAATAAATCATTGTTCATCTTTCATGAACAACAAAAACCCTTCTCTCTCACACTGTTTCTCTCTCTCTCTCTCTATGTATTTCTTCTAGGGTTAGAAGCAATCTTATATGTCTTTATGGATCTTGCAGCGAGATCTAGATTAATGATCAAGATCTATTATTTATGCCCCTAAGGCATTCTGATTTTCTGATTGGCTTCATACCATGCATAGTATAAAACAATTAAATGCGTAATTAAATTAGTAGACAAATATTAAATGCATACATATGTTAGCCCAAATCTCATACAAGTCGGCTTAAACATTTTACATCAAAGTTTGAATCAATCCTGACATGTATGCAAAAACTATTTTGCTCGGCACTTAACATCTCTATCGCTCAACACTTAATATTCTACTCGGCTCGGCATGATGTAACTTGACAACCTAAAATTTTCTCAGCAATGTTCTTAGCCTTGAATGTTTAGCTTGGCCACAGTGATAACCAACTAAAACTGCCTAAGTAAATCACTAAGTGTTGGTCACTAATCATCAACAAAACTTAGGGATTAAAAATCTCCCCCTTTGATATTAGTGGCAAAAACACACTTATCATTTCTTTCGATTTGTTCCATCCAAAATTTTTCCTAAGTACACAATTTACTCCCCCTAGGAATGTACACCATACTACATACAAAAGTTTACATAGTATACATGCCTTCAAAAAACACTTTTACATTAATACCTGTATTGATCTTCTTACGTTGTATCCCTGTCAACCCTGTCAGATTCCCCCTTGTTTTTGTCACTGATTGCAGGTGGGGTCAAGTTATACTTATCCAAAAACTATTTATGAAGTTGTAAGGTGGATGCAAATGCAGTGTCCCAACTATCCTTAACAAACTTCATAATTTCTAATTTGAATTCTAGCTCGGTAGCTAGACTTACTAAACTTTCTACAGTGGAGAGATGCAAATTTCTCTTAACCAATTCTTTTGCAGCTGAAAGTTATTTATGAATGACCTCCAGATGAGGTATCAGGTTTGTCTAGATAGTAATCAGTTTGTTCCTAATCCAACCATCTTCAGCCATGAGCTTGGCTATCCTCCTTTGTGCATTTTTCAACCTGTTAAAATGTACGGAGCTAGTGCTAGCATCCATACTCAGTGAAATTCTAATTGACTTTAAGTCTAATTTCAATTTCTTTATGGCCTATAGATTATCCTTTGTGAAGAATTCAACATCACCTAACTTCTTATACAAATAATAAACAATAGTTGCAACTTACTCCAAAATTTTTACAAGAGAAGAAAGTTCAACCTGCTTTACCGCAATCTCTCTTGAGATTTTTGCCAGTACTTTGTTCTTGAATTTCCTCTCGAACCATTGCAATAACTTCTCATTAGACTCAATGTTGTCATAATTCATCTTTTGCACAATATGAACTAACTGTTCAAGAATAGGAGCTTGAGGATTGTCATCTTCCATGTCAAAATATTTTACAAATATATCCTTGATGTCATGTAACACCTACTTTTGCTTCTGCTCTCTTTTCATTTCTTCCTGCCTTTTCTTCCTCTTGAGTAATTCTTGAAGAGTCTCAATCTGTTCATAAGATAGAACATTGGGATCCCATGGTGGAATCACAATAAATTCAGCTAATGTGACATGAGGAGTGGGAGGCTTCTTTTTCATGATTTTCCTCCTCTTAAGTTTTGGTGAGTTACAACTCGGCTTTGTTTCCTCAAGACCTTTTCCTGTATGAGTAGTAGTCACCATTACTTTTTCTAATTCATTCAAAATTGCCTGTTGATCAGGCATGCCTCCTATTTTAGGTCCAGTGGGAGTAGATGATGCCAAGTGTGGTAAACCAACCAAGGCTTGCACTGCCTCTTGTTCCTTAGGTTTATTGTGAGTATCCCTCATCTCCTCACCACTATCTAAGACTGTTTTCACAACCTCTAAAATAGGTGAATTTTGTGTAATTACCTCTTGTTCATCTATTTTCTCCTCTTCTGCTTCCTTTGGTTTAAATTTATCCTCAGGTTTCTCTTGAGTTCTCTCTTCATCTTCCTTTGTACTCTTCTCTCCTTCAGCCTCAGTAGCCTTAATAAGCGATTCTATACTTGTGTCTCTCGGCTCATCCTGACCCTCGACATCCAAATTGCTAGAGTCATCAATTGGACTGTCTGTTGTCAAATCAATGGTGTTTACTGTCTCTGTTTGTTCTTTTCATTTCTAAGGTGCAGGGGTGGTTCAAATTTATTTTGCCTTCGGCTTAGATGTTCCTTCATTAGTCTTCTTCTCTTTTGGAGCAATCAATCCAAAGATTTCCTTCCAAATCCTAGTACTCTGCTGTACTACAATTTCAATATCATTTTTAAAAATAGCATAACCTCTCTGTTTAGGTATGAAATTATGCTTATACTCTTCAACAAATTTTTCTCTATGTTTCTTAGTCAGCTCAGGAATGACTTGAGCTAATGTACTTTCTCGAATCTGTCTCTCAGTTGTAAGTGCAAATTCTGATTTGCTAGATAGAAACTCATATAAGTCACTCGACACATTGTTTCCTATCTCTATAGGAGTTAACTTGAAATTGCACATCATATCTAATAGTGCTTCTTGAACTTTGTGCTTATCTTCTAACTTCAATTTCTCATATTTGATAAACTTAAAACCAAATAACCCTGCAAAATTTCTCAAATTCTCATATACCTCATTAGCTTAGCTTCATCATAATTTCCAAATCTCTTTGATTTTGTATCAATCTCCTTTTCTAGGAGTGCTGTGATAGCTACTAATGTTTTATCAATGTTAACTTCATAGGGAAATGGCTCCAGCCACGATACCCTAGGTGTCACAACCTGAATGTATGTGTAATCTGTGTCAACTAGAAAACATATCTCCTCATAGTGCTTTTCCACAAGTGAACTAGGAATTATAGACCTCAACCTCATTCTCTTTTTGAATTCCACAAAGTAGTTTCCCATAATATTATTGAAATTATTGCGTAATTACTGAATGCATTCACTAATCTGCACAGTAATAGGTCTATCCTTCTTCCAAACAATATTTCCCAGTGTAGGAAATGACTTCTGTACATAGAAGAATATGCAAACTAGTAAAGAGCCAAACTTACATGATGAGCTTTTATCTTTTATGATCGATAGTAAGTTCTTGGCTAGTTGTGTCAATTGCATCTCGACAAGGTCATAGGTGTGATTCTTCTTGACTGTCTTCCATTCTTGGTCCAGAGCTATGCAGGGAACACTACCCATTTGGCTCAACTAATAAAAATTATGTGCAATCACTCTCACTCCAAAGTCAAGTTCTAAATATTCAATTGTAGAGATAGTTATACCTCTATTGTTCCAGATAGCTCCAGTGTTAGCTGCTATCTCTTCTTTACTTTGATCTCTCATTGTTTGCTTACCACTGATAAAAAGATATCCAGTTACTTGATGAATAATATCTTTAGTGATCCTAACTGGTCCATTTTCCAGCCACATATGCATATTATGAACTCGGCTTAGAATAACCTTGATCCATTCATCCTTGAAGTCTGGTAGAAAATCTAGGGCACAAGTTAACCCTTTGTCGGCTAAATGCTTGAATTCATCTTTCAGAACTCCATTTTCACATAACTTGTTGTAGGATGTACTCAATTCACTATCACCTACTTTGCCAATCTTAACCATGTAACAAGATCTAACATCGTGGATCATAAGTACCTTTGGTGGAATAGATGAGAGGGCTCCATTCAAATCACCTAAAATTGCATTTTCTAGAATGGCTCAAAAGTTAGGAGGTGCACATGCATCACTTCTTACTAGCTTAATTTGTTTCATCTCCTCCTCCATTCCTTTGACTGGTGTGGAAGAACTTGCAACCATAATCTATGAAATTAGGGTTTGAAAATGAAGAATAGGGTACCTCAGCATGTAACACTTCACACTGTTCACCTTAGGGTTGCCGATGGCACACTAATGAAATTTTTGAAACAAAATTTACTAAGATCAATTCTGTAACTTCTTTGATCGCTCTGTGAATACTGAAAATAGAAAGATAAAATGAAGAATAAACTGTTCATCATTATATAGACTCAAAAGGTCAAGGTAGGTAAGCAATAAATATTCTACCCATTAGGTTAGTGCAAACCAACTGTCATTTTCCGACTAAAACAACTTGTATACCACTTGGCTTACCATACTCAGCCATCACAAAACTTACCCGGCCAACCATCTTGGCACCTATAGTGCAGTTAACTCTTCTCGACACTTGTCACAAATATGTCCTAGTGCATCTCAACATATGCAGATATGGACTTTGGCACATTTACATGTTAGGAACAGATGTAAGATTCAAAATTTAAATGCAGTTCCTTACATACCTCTATTGCTCAGTTAGAGATGGTGTGATCACCTGATCCATTGGATTGGGTGACCTTGGCTTCAGTGGTTTCACTGCTGCTTGACTCTGTTTTCCTTACCCATGTCTAGTTCATCTATGCTCTTATTTCCTCAATAGTAGGAGTAGGTACTCTTGTCCTACACTCTCTCTTAGTATGACCAATCTTCAAACAACTAAAGAAGACTAGGCTTCCATTCATCCAACTCTTATATTTCCCTCTGAAATGTGTCTTTAAGCAATCTTCAGGTGCATGTCCATATTCTTCACAGTAATGACAACTCTACCTTGTATTATAATCCCAGTTGTAAGTGTTTCCTTTCCTAGGTGCTTTTGTTTGTGTCTTTGATGTCCATTGTTGTTTAGCATTGGATCTACAGTCTTGTGCTTTATGACCATGTTTCTGACACTTGTAACAATAACCATTAAATCTTGGTTTGGGAGGTGCATCACTTGCTTTAGCCCAACATTCATGTGCTTTATGTCCAAATTTCTTGCAATTAAAATAGTAACCATTGAACTTAGGTTTAGGATTGGACTTACCTGTCTTGCTTCGACAAATGTTTGCTGTATGACCTAGTTTTCCACAGTGGTGGAAAATAGGCTTGTTGTGCTTTGTCTTTGCATTCCTCCTTTCACCATCCTTAGATGATTCTCCTTTCTTAGTAGATGTTTTTGGTTTAGTGTGACCTAATCCAGAAGAATCTTTTGGTCTTCTTGATGCTTCCATTAGATTCTCAAAATGAGTCAAAGCTTCATTAGGTTTATTCAGCCTTTCATTCAGTTCATTCTCAGATCTCAAATCATCTTTCAATTGATTGTTCTTAGATCTTAGATTCATCATTTCCATATCTTTCCTACTAATCTCCTGATTTGCAAGTAGCAGTTGATTTTCCATGTCAACCTGATTGATTGTCATCATTTGCACATCATGTGTCCTTTCATCAAATCTGACAGTTATCAATATTTTATCTTCTTCTACCATAGCTTTGTCATCTTCAACTTTCTTCTTTTGTTCCACTACTACACATAGTCTCATTGTCTACATTTCTTGTTCTCTTTTCAAGTTTTTGACTTCTTCACACAGTACATTGTTCTTTTCCAATAGATCTTCAATTGATGCATCGCTCTCAATAGAATCTCCATTCTAAAATAGATTTGCAGTGTCATCTTCCTAATAATGAGTATCATTCATTTCTTTGGCCAAATCTTTCCTAGCTGTCAATGATTTCTTCAATTCTTGTCTTGCTATCTCAAGCTAATGTAATGCAAGCTGAATCTCGATCTTCTGATTCTCAATGACTTTACCCAACTTGTAAACCTCCATCTCAAGATTTGTACTCACAAGCTTATTAAAAGCTTTTGTAGGAGAACTGTGCTCTGATACCAATTGTTGGAAGTTAAATAATGGGAAAGCAAGATACTGAGAGTGGGGGGGGGGTGAATCAGATCTTAAAAATTAACCACTTAAAACAAATTGATCCACATTCATACATATATGAATTTAACCTAACATTAGATAGTATCCACAACATGAAATATATAACTCATAACACAGAAGTTTGGTAACCCAGAAACCCAAATAGGTAAAACTGAGGTGGGGATGACACCCAAAAAATCTTCACTACTGCAGCAATAAAGTGTGCATGTTAGGGCTACAAGAGTTTGATTATAAAATGCAATCTACCTAGTTAAAGGTCTATTCGGTTAAGAACTAAAGATCATTACAATCTACCTTGTCAAAGGATTTCAACTTACAGTAAAGTAAGCACTTGGCTAAGAGATTTAAAATGGTCTACTAGAACAACTCTGTTAAGATATTTCACCCGATACACTTGTTAGAATGTTTCAAGTAGTGATCCTTTGTTATGCACTCAGATGCTGATGATGGATCTGGTCTTTCCAATACCTTCTGTGATCTCACAATCTGATATGTCTTTACTCTATTCTTTCATTCTTCTTGATCTAAGATTCTTCTCAAAATAACCCACTGTTCATATTTCATGAATAACAAAAACCCTTCTCTCTCACACTATTTATCTCTCTATGTATTTCTTCTAGGGTTAGAAGCAATCTTATATGTCTTTATGGATCTGGCAGCGAGATCTAGATCAACAATCAAGATCTATTATTTATGCCTCCAAGGTATTCTGATTTTCTGATTGGCTTCATGCCATGCATAGTATAAAATAATTGAATGCATAATTAACTCAGTAGACAAATATTAAATGCGTACATATGTCAGCCCAAATCTCATACAGGTTGGCCTAAACATTTTACATCAAAGTTTGAATCAATCCTAACATGTATGCAAAAACTATTCTGCTTGGCACTTAACATCTCTGTCACTCGACACTTAATATTCTACTTGGCTCGGCATGATGTAACTCAACAACCTAAAACTTGCTCGACAATATTGCTTGACCTTGAATTTTTAGTTCAACCACAGTGATAACCAACTAAAGCTGCCTATGTAAATGACTAAGTGTTGGTCACTAATCATCAACAAAACTTAGGGATTAACAACCTTATAAGGTTTCCTGGTTGAACAAGGGTCAAAAAATAGTGGTAGATGAGAAAACTATGGTTGAGTTTGAGATTGGGGAATATAAGGACAAGGTCCTATGTGACATACTTCCTATGGATGCATTCCATCTGCTCCTAGGACATCCATGGCAGTATGATTTCAAAGAAATACATGATGGAGAGAAGAACAATTATCTCATCACCAAGCTAGGAAAGAAATTCCAAATGGATCCATTGCAAGAACCCAATGAAGAGAAGAATGTGGGGAAAAGTGTGATGTTATTGAGTGGGAAAGAGTTTCTAAAGGCCATGAAGAAGGAGAAAGGAGTCTGTTGTGCAGTAGTGATCAAACCAAAGGAGAAAACTAAGGAGAAAGTCTATTTTCCACTAGAGATACAAGATTTGTTGGAAAAGTACCATGACATAGTAGATAATGGTTATCCAAGTGCCTTACCACCTATGAGGGATGTGAGTCATCAGATTGACCTCATTCCTGAAGAAAATTTGCCAAACAAAGAAGCATATAAGATGACACCAAGCCAAAATGCAGAGATAGAAAATTAGATCCAAGATTTGTTGGATAAGGGATTAATAAGGAAGAGTTTGAGCCCATGTGCTATGCCAACAATAGTTGCACCTAAATAGGATGGAAAATGGAGGATGTGTATGGAATCTAGGGCTATAAACAAGATCACAATCATATATAGCTTCCCAATGCCCCAGATAGAAGACTTGATGGACACTCTTGGAGGTTCTTATTTCTTTTCTAAGGTGGACTTGAAGTCAGGGTATCATCAGATAAGAGTGAGGCTAGGAGATGAGTGGAAGACAAATTTTAAGACCAATGAGGGTCTATATGAGTGGCTAGTAATGCCCTTTGGCCTAAGTAATGCACCTAGCACATTCATGAGGCTCATGAATGAAGTGCTAGTAGAGTTCATTGGTAAGATTGTAATAGTTTACCTTGATGATATTTTGATCTTTAGTAGGTCCAAGGAGGAGAACATGAAGCATTTGGAGATGGTCTTAAGGAAGCTACATCAAGAGAAGTTGATGAGAAATCAAGAAAAGTGTGAGTTTCTCAAAAATGAACTAGTTTACCTTGGTTTTGTGGTTGCTAATGGATGTATGAAGATGGACCCTGATAAAGTTAAGTCCATTTTGGAATGGCCTACACCTAGGTCCATAGGGGAT
>MU225079.1:5413698-5426075 GCA_018584345.1 Thuja plicata
CAAAAATGAACTAGTTTACCTTGGTTTTGTGGTTGCTAATGGATGTATGAAGATGGACCCTGATAAAGTTAAGTCCATTTTGGAATGGCCTACACCTAGGTCCATAGGGGATGTTAGGAGTTTCCATAAGTTGGCCACATACTATAGGAAATTTGTAAGAGATTCAAGTCATGTATGTGCCCCTATACTCAACACCATAAAAGGTGGAATCAAGTGTAAGTTTGAATGGATAGTGGCAACAAACCAAGGGTTTGAAATGTTAAAGAAAATAATTGCAGAGCTACCTACTCTTAGGTTTCCTAATTTCAATCAAATCTTTGTGGTAGAGTGTGATGCTAGCAATTTGGCTATTAGAGCAGTGTTGAGTCAAGAGGGACACCCTGTGGATTTGTTTTCAGAAAATTTAAATGAAGCTAAACAAAAGTATTCCACATTTGACTTGGAACTCTATGCTATGGTGCAATCCCTTAAGAAGTGGAGACACTACCTGTTACCTAGAGAGTTTGTGGTCTATACTGATAACATGCCCCAAGTTTCCTAAATGGAAAAGAAAAACTAAATCAGAGGCACATGAAGTGGGTAGAATCATTGCAGGATTATACATTTTTTATTAAGCATAAGAAGGGGGTTAGAAACAAGGTTGTAGATGCTCTTAGTAGAAGAGTACTCACAATCCAAGAGATACAACTACAAAGTGTTGGATTGGATGATTTGAAAGACCTCTACAAGGAAGACAAAGATTTCAAAGAAGCCTATGAATCTTGTGTGAAGTTTTAGCAGGGGTTCAAGGTGGATTTTAGTGAGTTTGTGTTGCAAGAAGGCCTATTGTTCAAAGTCATCTTATGTGTATACCTCAGTGCTCAATGAGGGAAAACATTGTGAAGGAGAAACACCAAGGGAGCTTGGGAGGCCACTTTGGAGTGGATAAAACATTGGAGCAGGTACATAGGCATTACTATTGGCCTAAGATGCAGTCAGATGTGAGGATATTTGTAGAACAATGTCAAATTTTTTAGAGGGCAAAAGGACAAAGAAGAAATAGTGGGTTGTATCAACCATTATCTATACCTCAAAGGCCTTGGGAGTGCCTTAGTATGAATTTTGTTTTGGGGTTACCAAAGACACCTAGGGGAAATGATAGTGTATTTGTGGTGGTGGACCATTTTAGAAAGATGTCACACTTCATTCCATGCAGGCAGACCAATGATGCCTCTCAAATTGCAGGCCTATTCTTTAGGGATATTGTAAGAATGAATGGTTTGACTTTGAATATTGTCAGTGACAGGGATGCAAAGTTTGTGGGACACTTCTAGAGAACTCTTTGGAAGATTCTAGGAAGTAATTTGTCTTTCTCCTTAGCCTACCATCCACAATCAGATGGGAAAATAGAAGTAGTGAATAGGTCACTTGGGAATTTGTTGAGATGTTTGACCAAATAACATGGACAATCTTGGGATCATATCATAGGGTAGGCAAAATTTGCATACAATGACTCCATTAATAGGAGTACAGGTAAGAACCCCTTTGAGATAGTTTATGGGGTCAATCCTATAGGGATTTTGGAGCTGAGGGATCTCAATTTGAGGGATAAGAGGATTGCACAAAGAGAGTCATTTACAGAGCAGATGAAGGAGCTGCATGATCAATTCAATAAGACTTTACAAAAACAAGTGGAGAAGTACAAAACCAAAGCTGATAAGACTAGGAGGGATTTGAAATTCAAGATTGGGGATCTAGTACTTTCCTACCTCAGAAAGGAGAGGCTACCCAAAGGCCAACCAACTAAGCTACTCATGAAGAAGATTGGACCACTAAAGATTTTGCATAAATATGGCAAGAATGACTATGAAGTGGAATTGCCTCCGAATTTGGGGATTTTACCTATTTTCAATGTTTTTGACTTATATCCCTACAAGGGATCACATCTAGACATAGGTCATTCTACTCTTGCAGATTTAGAGGATGATGATTGGGTGAAAGATTCACCTACCCCAAAGCCATTGCAATTGAAAAGTGTCTTGGACTCTAAGGTGATAAAGAAGACAAGGAAGGGTAACTACAAGGAGTACCTCATCAAGTGGCAGGGAATACTTGAAGCTGAGGCCACTTGGATGACATAGATGGATACTCTGAAACATGGGGTCACCATTGAAGACCTCCTAACTCAAGGGACTTGAGTTATTTTGTCCAAGGGAGTATGGTGTAGGGCACCTCCCTATTTCTAGTTTTGGTGTTGTTTTGGGTTGTTGTAGGTGTTTAGGTGTGTGTTAGAATAATTTCCAAGGGGTTGGATACAATGTTAGTTTACTTCATGTTTGTAGGGCCTTAGTGCTCATTGAGTGTTTTAGGATATTTTGGCTTCAAATTGTGAAATGTTGCTATTTTAGGGTAATATGAGTTAGAGGTATGTGTTAAGACCCTAAACATCCAATTTGGGGTCTTAGAGGTCAACATCCATCATCAAGTTGACTACCAAGGTCAAATTACTCAAAATGACAAAATGTTGCTAGCAACTTTTGCAAGATTTGACAAAATTTAGTTAAAAATGATGTAAATACCCCATGTTTAGTATATGAGCATGGTTTTGATGCTTTTAAGAGGTTAATGATATTTTGGAGTGAAACACTTAATTCTGACACCTTTGTACGGATGTCTGTATCCTCTTTTGTGTAATCTGCACTATGTTTTTTTATTTTTGTACTGATGTGTACAGATTGGCAGAGGTGATCAGGCTCTATGATAGTGTATTGTTTTCTTTCAGCTTCCTTATGCATTAGGTAGGTTTTTTTGAAGTTCAGTAGAAGTTAAGTTACACATGTTTGAAGGTCACTGGTCTGACAGAGACAGAAAGAGTGCCACCTAGTTAGAAATGGCTCTAACCTAAACTTCCTCCAATGGATTTTTTTGAAAACATGGGGATATTAGGGTTAGGGTCTATAGATAGTTTTTTAGTTTTCTTTTTGGTTGTTTCATTTTATTTCATAGGCCAAAAGTGAATCCCTATGGATGACTAGTGAAACTAGGTGAGCCAGGACAGGGAGAAGAAAGACTTTGTACGAGCACCCAAGACCTTTTGGGAAAGACTTAGTGGCATTTATAGATGAAATAGATAGTCTCCTAAAAGGATTCAATGGTGGTTGGAGGTGAATCAGAGATTGGAGACAAGATTAGCAATTGTTCATGCTCACTGGTCCAGAGGCCTAATTAATAGGCTATAATCTAGGGCCTGCAAGAAAATAGGGTTTTGGATGCCATCAGAGGTCATGGTTTTGGATTTTGATAGGGTTGAATGTATTGAATATTTTTAATTTTTTTTGTGGAGTCATTTGGGGATTTTGGAAGCATTAGGCCAAAATCGGTGAAAACAGACCAATTGGATTGGTTAAAGGTATTGGGGTATTGGGATGAGTGCAGAATGACCTAGGATGGGTCAAGAAGGATGTTGAGAGTCCTGGAGAATGTATGGGAAGATCCTAGGTAGAGAGTTTACATACTAGGTGGAGGATTAGTGGAAGAAACTAGGCTTTTTGGGAACTAGTTGGACTAGTTAAGCTTGGTAACTTTGGAGTTTTCTTGAAACCAACTATACCTTGGTGGATAAGTTCATAGAGGGGGTATTGGAGATCCTATTTAAAAGAAGATCCAAAAAAGAACAACCATGGGATGGTTGGATGAGACAAATCAAACACCTTGAAGTGAAGAAGAGTACTAGTTGTCAAACCCTCTGTATCACTCTGCTTAGGTGTCTAGGACGTGAAGAGTCTGAGCATGTGATAAAATAATTCCACAAAGGTATTTGTGGGTCGCACCCAAATAGTCTTTTTTTATCTAAGAAACTTCTAAGGTTGGGATATTATTGGCCTTCCATGGAGAAAGATGATAGTTAGTTTTCTAAATCGTGCAAGAAATGCCAATTACATGGTAACCTAATCCACGCTCCTTCTCAAGAGTTGTTACCTTTCATCACACACTGACCATTCCAACAATGGGCCTTTGACTTGATAGGTAAAATATATCTCTCCTCATCAAGTGGACACAAATTCATTATTACAGCCACTGAGTACTTTAGTAAGTGGGTTGAAGCTGTCCCACTCATCAAAGTAACCAAGAAACAAGTATCTATGTTTATCTTAAACTACATCATTTACAGGTATGGAATACCTTCCTCTATTACAACAAATAATGGAGGAAAATTCAAACCCAAAGATATGGATGAATTATATGAAAAATTCAAAATTACCCAACACTGTTCCTCTATCTACTATCCTCAAGGGAATGGACAGGTTAAGGCATCCAATAAGAACATATTGAAAATCTTGCGTAAGATGGTGAGTAAGTCAGGAAAATACTAGCATCTTCAATTAAATATGGCTTTGTGGTCTTATCAAACCAGAATTATAACACCTACAAGGGAAAATCCATTTTCTTTGGTATATGGCGTAGAAGTAGTATTGCCTATTGAGGTAGATATACCATCACTCAAAGTCTCACTGCAAGGGATCATCACTGATGAAGATTACCAGATTTCCTAAATCCAGGAATTAGAATTACTTGATGAACAAATGAAATAAGTATTCAACCATATAAGGGTCTATCAGGAAACAATATCTAGAGGTTAAACCAAGAAAGTAAGACACAAAGAATTTCAGGTTGGAGATTTTATACTTAGATAAAATCCAAAGAATCAACAACATCATAAGAAAAAGGGGAAATTTGAACCCAATTGGATGGGTCCCTTCATGATTACTGCAACATTTTGCCATGGATCATATCAACTCTCAACTCTAGAAGGGTCGATATTTCTTGATCCCATCAACACAATCCACCTAAAAAAGTTCTACAGCTAGACGTTCTGAGCAGTACCTGTAGAGAGAAAATGATCCTGAAAAAAATATGAAAAATAGAAAAAAGAAAAAAAGACAAAAACATTTGGAAAAATTCCTGAAAAAATGATCATCCTGGTGAAAACCTGGAAAATAGGTGCCTTGATGGATCAACCAAAAAAAAGTGAAAAAGTAAAAAAAAAAAGTAAAAATGCAAAAAAAAAAAAAAAAAAAAAAGTGCCNAAAAGAAAAAAAAAAAAAAAAAAAAAAAGTGCCTCGATGAAAACCTGGTAAACAGGTTCCTTGGTAGCAAAAATAGCAATTTTTCCAAGTGGTGAAAACCTGGCAAACAAGCATCACTTGTAACCCGCGCTCCATCTATCAATGCACAACTTGACTCTATCACTTATAGCAGTCTCATCTTGCTTTGTTGCACTTAATGAACCTTTCGTGACCTTGTGCAAACAGTGAAGTTGGCATCCTAGCTTGGAACCGATCGACATCTTAGTCTTATGAGTTTTGAGGGTCATCTTCTGGTTATCATTTCAACATCCTGTCAGTCATCCTGCTAATCAATGTTATCTACCTTGGTCTTCTAGCCACCAGACAGTTTGCCATTGACATCACTGGTGTTTTTCAACACATTAATCAAACAATGTTTTTAAACACTACTTATTTGGACACATCTATATTTTTCAACACACATTGGATAAAGCACTTAAAATATTGGCTTATTAACATTCAAGCACACAACAATGTTTTTCAACAATGACACCCACAAGCACAATGGTGTTTTTCAACACCCTACACAAAAAAAACTTACAACCATCAAAACTTGTTGAAAGAGTGATGATCATTTTCTTGAATGTTGTCTGTTATCAATAAATTTCATACTCTTTTCTTTGATTTCTTCTTGTTGGTGTGGTTCTAATGATCCTATAACGTCAAGTAAATGGGGTGTATGGGATAAGAGCTTCTGCATTAGGGTGGAAAAGCCTCACATCCCTCAATCATGTTTACTTGCATGCCAAGGTGAGGTTGGAACTCTCTCCTTAACTATTAAATCTGCATGTTTATGCAAGAACGCACTCATGGATCTTGGCTCTGAATGCCTCGATACTAGTGTATCCTTGCAATATAAACTAGAAACAATGTTCATGTCATCCTAGTTCTTATACCTAGATGCTTACATTAGTTTACCAAATTTTATCTGATGGAAGTCATACTAATATCCTTATGGTCGTAGTGGCACTAGTAAGGGTTGTATTGGATTTGATGTCCCAAATGCTCAATGATGAAAACAATGGCTAAAGGAATTAGTGACTAGACTCATGTCGTAGGCTGAATTTCATTCCTAGGCTTGCATACTAGAGTTATAATGGCACAAAGAGCTATCCTTATAACATCAAATCCTTCTCTAAAGTGATCAACTACATTAAATCTTCTTAATGTTACCTATCTGCATACCAAAAATTAATATCAGGCAAGCAATAATCTACTCATCAGAGAACATACATCATGATAAGAGCATATTACACACTGAGCTAAAATGATAATGAGATATGTTTTCATTCAAGCTATGCACAAGAGCTACTAAACACAATGATACAAGATGCTAATCTACTCAAAAGTAGCATATGAATAATAAAAAGACAATAACACAATCACATGGATCACAAAATCGATCATATATATATATATATATATAAAGTATCAAGTGTCTACAAAAGAGTGCCCAGATAATCTTGAGTAAAATGTACATCTTTGATGCAAATGAATCACGTACAATAAATAAATCTAACAAAAATAAAAGGGATAAGAAAGAAGAGGGAATATCAAGACTTGCTCCCTCCCTCACGAGCATCACGATGGGGGGGGGCAGAGGAACATCTTCTTTGGGTGGAGGGGCCACTCCCTTAGATCTAGCCAATACTAAGACTATGGTGGCACTTGTTGTACTATAGGGATGACCACACTGTAAGTTGATATGTTTTTCTATTGAGTAACCTCGCGCTAAAGACCAACTCTCTCATCACACTTAGCAATAGCGTGGTCTCGCTCTGCAATCTATGCCTGAGACACAACTAGCTATGTTGGTAGCTCTTTGACTCATCCCCTCAAGGTGTAGATCACATCCTATAGGGTCTTCGCCCTAGGAACACCCTCCTCCTCCCTGACTTGTGCATCCCTCCACTAGCGAACCTCTTTGGATGGATCATCAAAAGTAGGATCCTACTGAGTGTCAACCATCTCCTCATCTATTGCACCTATGGATGGAGCACCAATGCCAAGATAGCCTAATGTCCCTCTCTCACCATGCTACTGCTACTACCCTGCTAGAGCTGGCACATGGGTCTCCTTCTGCTCCTCTAGGTGCTGGCACCCTCAGTCCTCCACCTACAGCCCTTTATGGGATATCCACCTCCTATATCTAAGGTACTGTCTCAGCTAGATCTATAAATATCAGGAAATGATGGCATGCAAGATAATCTTTGTAATTGTGTGTGACCCCTGCATCTTCTATATCCTCCAAGTAATCCTAGGATGGCCGATGTAACCCTATGAGCTCATATAAACAAAGAACTAGAGATAGTCTAGGAGACCACCCTCGACGCTCCTCACCAAAAAATTGGGCGTAGGCCATGAACTATTGTAGTATGCTCTATTGTCATGCATACTGCCTCAGTACTTGAGTGACTACAAAATGATTGACAATAGTGGAAGTCCTCCCAAACAAAGGACATGATACAAAGAAATATCTCCTCTAAGCCCTCAAGTTGGCCCACATCTCAGTTCCTCCGTAAGGCCTCCAAATAACCAAGCTGAGATCATCAAGCCAACATCTCTAGTAGTTAGTCTTTCCCAAGTGGGGCTACGTCAAGAAACCTGCATACTTGTAAACAAAATTCTGTCCACTCTATCGTGGATCATCTGTCACCGACATGCTATTGGGAAGGTTCTCCTATGTCCACACTTGTAAAACAAGTACTCCTATAGAAATACCTCTAGAACCTCAAAATACCACCTTGTGCATCTCATGATACATATGTGCTAGAATTCACTGACCCCAGCCTAACTACTCTGGCCTGGCCATAAGCCTCTCTAGAACCCAGCCCCATCCACAAAGGAATCCCTGCTGACTCCTGTCTGCCATAATGAAGTAACCTATGAATCCTGCCATGACACAAGCAAATGGATATTGTGCACCATACTGAATCACTATATCATCCTAGGAGATTGCTCTGTCTAGAATGGTATGATCATGAAAGACTTGGATGGGGGCCTGGATACCGAGTCATGGCATTGGGTCGTACTCTATATGGTCTCCAACAAAGGGGATATGAAGAATCTATTAGAATAATGGAATGGTGTGTACTGAGAGGGGAGGGGTGAATTAGTACCCTTAAATTTTTTTTATAAATTAACCCTTAATCCTTTAGTAATCAATTTCTTGCATTACTGACCATAGATGCTATTCTATCTTTGTGCATGTAATATCAAATCATAAACTTAACTTGCATGTAAATATTCATAGAAACATTCATGAAATGTAATGACACATGAAACAAGAATTGGTAACGTAGAAAACCCTTATTAGAAGGTAAAAACTATGGTGGGGATGAAACCCATAAAGCTTCACTATTTGTAGAATGGAAGGTGTCGGTTAAGGCTTACAAGTTTTATAACTTTTGATGATCTTACCCTGTTAGGAATAACATTTTAGATTGGTTAGGTCTACTCGGTTAAGATATTTAGCAACACTATCTAGTGTGCACTTAGTTAAGAGATTTACATAAGGATGGTTAAATCCACCTTCTTAAAGGATTTCTTTTATTTGATACATTTGTTAGAATACAGTCAGAAATACTTATTGACCTGATTATATGCAATCTTGAATTGCTGAGTACAGATCCTTTAAAGTTTAAAATATGATGTATCACCTATAGTGATTGATTAATACCTCTATTTTGCTTAGTAGGCTTGAATCTTGTTCTTCATAACTGATTTCATCTTTTGTTGTCCTTCTACATGAAACTCTATATCTGATCCATAGATGTTTGTTGTGGCTACAATCCTTTTTGTCTAATTGATTTCTACATCTATTTATACAATGAATTGACCTAAATAGGTTTCACACTTTACAATGATAACTCTATGATCAAAGATTTACAACTTGACCTTGATCTCCTAGTTTGCATGTTTTCAATCAGTTAGAATAATTAAAACAATTACATTTTCTTCGCTTGTCCCTCAAGAAATGGTTTTAAAGATAAGATTTAAAGGTAAATATAAAACTCAAGTGTTTTATCTGACTTGTAACTCAGATACACATTTCTCAGAATTAAAGTTGTCTCTTGGTAGACTGGTGCTCAAGTTTCTCTGTATTCTTTCCTTGGTGATGTCTTTGTAGACATTTTGCTTCTTGGTTTTCTCTATAGACTAACTGTCAGTTTCCTCTATTAACTTGTATGTCGTGTTCTTCTATGAACTTGTCTGTCGGTGAAGACTGGTTTCAGTGTTCTCTTGAACTTAAAATTTTTTGTGACCTTTGTGAAATGTTGTGTTGGTTTGTACTATAAACCTGTCTTTTGGTGATCATGTTACCGACAATTCAAATTTTTTTCTTTGTATACTAATGACAAAATATGATCATCAATCTGCCCCTTTGACATTAGTATAAAAAACTGATATGTGCAAAACTAAAATGTTTAATATATACACCTGCCTTTACCTTATCAATATGACTCCCCCTATGTGCATTCCTTGGTATAGTATATTTACATGTATATACACTTTCCTTTATACATATGTTTCCCCCTTTCACCTTATCCCCTTTTATCATATCAGTTCCCCCTTTTTTTATAATAATGACAAAGGTGTAATAGTTACAACTTGTCAAAATTGTGGGAATGAGATTTTTGAATGTCCTCAATTTTCTTCTCCCATTGTTATTTTATATTCTCAAGGGTCATGATTTCCAAGGTGATTCTTGCATGCATATCATATATGCTTTCTGTTATAGACATTCTCGGGGTGGAAATCAATGTTCTTGCCGAAATCATATGTTGTTGCAGTAATGTGAGGTTTGGTAGTAGTAGAGCCTGGAGTTTGGTTTCCTCATCTCTAAATTTGGATTCTACCTCTAGAATCTCAAGACTCAACCTTTTTGTTTCCATAATATTTTCATAATTCTTCTTGAATGCAATGTCATTGGTTGTGAGACCTTGTGCACTAGCATTAAGATCTGCATCTATCTTTGCAATCTTTTTACTACTCTCCTTAGTGAATTTCTCTATGGTGCATAAATTTTGAACTAAGGTTATAACTTTTGAACTAATTGGTTCTAATGTATTGACTAATTCAGATAGTTTTACCTTGTTCTCTGCCACTTCTTGGCTGATTTTCTCTATTAGCTTGTATTGGTACTTATGCTCTGCACGTTCTTCTATTTCCTTCTCTGCATCTACATTCTATGATGTGATGGCATCGGTAAGAACTACTAATTGATCAAGTATAGGAGCATTTTGATCAATGTTAGTATCAGGTACAATCTACAATAGTATATCCTTTGTAGTTTCTAGTATCTGTGTCCTTTTTCTCCTTTTTGAGCTTTTCTTGTATAGCTTTCCTTTTACAAATTTCTACATACTTTGTAAGTGACTCTGGATCCAATGTTCTCGGATCACAGTCAGGTATTTCTATAATCTCATCCAGGGTGACTAGATTTTTATTCTTCTTCTTTTTCTTTGCAATTGTGGTGGAGGAAGTTGTATGTAGTACCATATGAAGATCCTTTTCTTGGTCTGATGTAATTGGTGAAGGCCTTGGAGGTGTTGTTCTTTTTACCTCCTGCTCGGTATTTACCTGTCAGTTGGTTGTAGATGTCTCCACATCAACCTTAGCTTTATCTGTAGCTTCTTCTTCAATATCCTTTGGAGTGGCATCACCTTTATCTTCACTTGCATCTTTCTTCTCTCTATCTATTACTTTTTGTTCATCAGTTGTTCTTTTATGCTCCTCTTCACCCTTATCCTCGGGTATGCTTGCATCATGGTCAGGTGACTTCTCCTTTTGTTAGATGATATTGATAGCTTGTATCAATAAAGGAATTTTTCCTAGTATATTAACCTGTGCAGTATCCATTGTTGTCTCCTGTTCCTTGGTTTTCTTGGTGGTAATAGTGACATCTTCATATGCCTTTACTTCATCGGTAGGATCACTTCCAGTGATATCTATTATTGTCACATCTTGGATTGTGAATCTGTTGTATCTCCTAATGACCAAAAAATATAAGGTATGTCATCCATGGCCTTGCCTACCTATGTTGTCAGATCAACTGGATTGACATCATCAACATCATTTATTAAGATGTGTTCAGGGCTCAGTGTTGCCTCTTTCTCATCATTGTGAGGCTTCTCGATAAGTGCTAATAATTTCTCGGGGTTTGTATCCTCCTTAGGTGGATTGAGTATTCCTCTCTAAGTAGCATCACTTTCTTTATCAAGCTCTATTAAGCTTCCCTATAGTACTTTGTAGGCTCTTAATTTTTCTGAGAACTTCTTTGAATGCTTCATCATTTCATCAATTTCTTCCATCTTTGACTCGGGTGGCATAATTGAAACTAGGGGTCTTTCCCTTATTTGTCTTTCATAATTCAGTCCGTATGTCCACCTTTAATAACCTATCTTGAAGTTCTTGTGGCATCATCTTATCAAACTGTATATGTAAATATTTGAACACACACATTGTCTTGATGATGGCTTCTTTGATCTTATTCTGACCCTTGGGGTTCAGAGTTAGCCATTGTCTAATATTAGGATTTGATATTCTACCTGACTTGATGATTGATGCTGCAATCTCATCAATTATGGTAGGAAATTTTTTCTTTTCAGTTTGTTTATCTTGTTCAGTGTATTCCTTATCTTCCTTGCTTTAGATTAATCTCCTTCTTCTCTTTGGTTCTGATGTTTTCCCAGTTTGAGGCTTTCTTTTATATGTCCTCACTTGTCCTTTATTTACCGGTGATGATCTTGCATCTTTTGTTGTTTGACTCCTTGTTCTTGATGCAACAGTTGTCCTTAGTTTCTTTGGAGGTGGTGCATCACACTCAGTTGACTTGGAGTCACTCACTTGTTCACGTTCACCGATGAGTGACTATCCCTCGGTGTCATCTTTTTGTTATTTTTCTTCTTCATTAACTGACATCTTTTTCTCAAGTGTCTTTACCATTTTGGTCTTCTTTCTATCTATGTTTTTAACAACTAATCCTATTTTGATTCTGGCCTTAGCTTCTTCATAGGTTCCAAATCTTGGTAATGATTTTTCTAGTGGTTCATTGAATAATACTTCAATAGAATCTATGGCATGATCTATGTTTATCTCATATTCAAGTGGTGCTAACCATACTATCCTCGGTACAACTAGTTTGTGTATGAGTTAATTTTGGCCTTCTCAATCAACCACACACTTCAACATAGTCCTTCTTCACCAGGTGCAAACAAGACTGAATATGAGTTATTCATCCTGCCTGTCTGGGTGATTCGACCTGTTGCC
>MU225079.1:5440869-5467165 GCA_018584345.1 Thuja plicata
GAATAATTAAATTCAATTATTGAAAATAAGGATATTTATTTAATAATTAAATATTATTTAATTCCTTTTCATGTGTCTCAGCTAAAGAGGGTGAATTTAATTTAATTAAAGTGCTAGGACTTTATTAGTTAAATTAATTCGATCATAGGGTTTGTTTAGCCAAATATATATTTAGGAATTAAATATGATGTATGATTAATATAGATTTAGGATTTTCTGCTTTTGACACTCAGGTTGAGTAGAGTCAGTGAAAACTCAAAATTGCCTAGTACAATAGGACTTTGATGATTTAGAAGAATGACAAATGCAAAAAAATTGGTTAGAGTTGCAAGATGCCAATTTTGGGGTGTTACAGTTTGATCAAAGTTGTATCGGTGTCCACCATGAAAGAAATATCGTCTTTATATTGATCCACTAGTTGTTTTGGTATCCTCATCCTTTTCTGCATTTTTTCCTTAAATCTAGTGAAATATTCATCCATGATTGATGTAAAGTTTTCCCCTAGTGACTTAATGAACTCACTAATTTGTATTGTTACTGGTTGGGTAGTGTCCCAATTGACATTACCGACAAAGGGGAAAAAGTATTGAAAGTAGAAGAATATACACCTTAGGAGTGAACCAAACTTACATGAATTAGATTTTTATGATCTAATGGTCCTCATGTTCTCCTCTAGTTGCTTTAGTAGAAGCTTAGATAGATCCAATTGTAGACCCTTCTCACAATCTTGGGCAGTGTCAACTGATTTGCATGCAATGCTATTCAGTCTGCTGGCTTGGAATACCTTGCATCCCAGCACACATGCATCAAACTTCAGTTCTAGATCGGTGATGAAATTTACCTTCAATCCTCTGCCATCCCATACTACACCTGTCATCTTTTCTATGTCAAGGGCGAGGAGGATGTTTGAGTATTTTTCCTTGTCGGTTACTGGATAACTGGTCATTGCGTGTATTACATCCTTAGTAATCTATTTTAGCTCATCCAACCACATCTTTTGGTCATGTACACAGCTAAGAACTATCTAGATCCACTTAGTTTTGAACTCCTTTGGGAACATTAGGTCAATTGTCAGCCCTTTCACCTTAATGTGTTTATGTTCATCTTTGATGTTTCCGTCTGTGCAAAGATTTTTATAAGCTTCCTCAACTTTGAGATCTCTGATCTCTGCAACTTTGTAGTTGATGTAGGCTCAGACATCCTTGACTAGAAAAACCCTAGGTGGTATGCTTGAGAATGCTCCAGCATTGTCAGGTTGTGAAGCTACCTATGGAAAAAATTTGTACTTAGGCTCTTCACATGTAGAGTTCTTGATCAAATTAAATTTCTTGTCCTTTGAATTCTTGATCTTGGAAATGTGAGATGTGGTTTCCATTGTTTCTAAAAATTTAGAGCTTCTTTCAAAAACAAACTATGAGCTTTGTGAGTCTTTAGTTACTCACTGGATCTGCTCTAGATGCTATGAATTTGTCTGAATACCATGAATATTCTTGTGAGTTTCTCTGTAATTTGGTTGATGTTGGTCACTCTACTTCACTATTCTTTTCTCTACTCTACTCTTCACTCTTAATCAGATGGTGAATGAATGAGCTTTGCATCACCTTTTTAGAGACGATGCCCTAAGTGGTGTAATAAATGATTTTACCTACTTCTCTGTGTTCAAAGATGAAGTCTCTTAGGGAACATACTAACTTCATTCTCGTGAGAATGCGATGCTTGAGGTAAGTGTCAACTTGGTTGCACTTTTCATATGTTCACCGACGACACTCGATATGTCACAAAGACTTCATTGTCTTTTTGCATGATTACCGACGATGGTCGGTTTACATTAAGAACTTAACTTTTATATTTACACTAACAATTCTTGGTGTGTATTGACCGACGAGATTGTATTCACAAAATCATAACAAGTATACCATAGTGCATCTTTATTCATGCTAGTTTAACATTTTATCAATGTATAATGTAACTGATGTAAAACATAGCTTTGTATAGTGCAGTTCCATACTTACTTATTCTACTTAGGTGGGGGTGGTGATATCACTAGATCCATTAGATAAGGTGTCACCAATTGTATTGCTTGGTCTAGCATCATTAGTGTTTGTAGCTTTCCTCCACATTTTTTTTCTCATCTTCCTGATGTCTTCAATGGTATTTCCATTGGCAAAGGTGCTTGTATGTGTCACTCGGTCTCTGCAGTCCTTGCTTAGATGACCGAACCTATGACAGTGTAAGCATGTCATTCTAGGGTTAGTCCAGCTTCTAGACCTTCTCATCCATTTCTCATGCAATTTGCAGCTATGTGTCCACATCTACCACATGCTGTGTAGTTTGTCCATGTATTATAATCCCAAACATATGAGTTACCGACTCTTCTCGGTTGATGAGCATTTTCTTGTTCTTTAGGTTTCCATACTTTCTTTTTATTCTTCCTGCATTCAAGAGATGTGTGCCCATGCATTTTGCAAGAAGAACAATATTTTTCCATGTAGGTTTCCTTCTTTGGTTGTTTCAGTTTAGATTTGCATTCATGTGCTTTGTGTCCTTTCTTGTTATAGTTATAACAATTTCATATGAATGTAGATGTGGATTTAGGAATACCTTTAGCTTTGGTCCTACAAACATCTGATGTGTGGCCTGGTTTTCCATAGTGATTGCATGACTGATTCCTTGGTCTTGGATTTGTGTAGACATCTTGTTGATCATCTTGGTATGATGATTCTCCATTCTCGGTATACCCTAGACTGGTATTATTGTTGACTCTTCTTTGTCCATCCAGAAAATCATCCATTCTTTTTGTACTTTCTTCAGCTTTCTTGATCATATCATTGTGATGTTGTTGAATCCTCGCTTCATGATTTAGTCTCTCATTTTCTTCTCTTATCTCACCAATAGCTTCTAATTTCCCATTGAGTTCTATGTTCACTCAGTTTTCCTCCTGACTCATAAGAACAATTTGATTGGCGATCTCATGATGATATTCAGTAAGTCTTTGTATCTCTGATTCTCTCTCTTGTAGATTTTCAATGATCTTTCTCTTGTCATCAATAGCTAGTGTTATTTCTTTCTCAGCTTGTCTAGCATTATTCATAACCCCAATCATCCTTACCATCTGTGTTTCTTGACTGATTTTCAATGATTTCACTTGTCCAGCCAAATGTTGATTGATTTCTTTCAGACTTGTAATGCTTCCTTCAGATGTGTCTGATGTATTGCCAGATGTAGATCCTGATGACTCAAATAAATTAGGTATCTCTTCTTCATGATAGCCTATTTTATTACAACGAGATGCCATAACCTTTCTTTCATCCAATAGCTCTCTCATCTTATTTGCATTTCTCATAGAAGATCTATATTTGCAGCTTCTTATTCTCAATATTCTTGTCTAGTTTATACCTTTCCATTGTATGATATTTTCTCTCAAGTATTTAAAATTTTCCAAATAAGAGATCTTGCTCTGATGCCAATTGTTGGAATAAGGGAATGGTGTGTCCTGAGAGGGGAGGGGTGAATCAATACCCTTAAATTTTTTTTATCAATTAACCCTTAATCCTTTATTAATCAATTCCTTGCATTACCAACCATAGATGCTATTCTATCTTTGTGCTAGTAATATCAAATCATAAAATTAACTTGCATGTAAACATTCATAGAAACATTCATGAAATGTAATGACACATGACACAATAATTGGTAATGTAGAAAACCCCTGTTAGAAGGTAAAAGCTACGGTGGGGATGAAACCCACAAAGCTTCACTATCTGTAGAATGGAAGGTGTCGATTAAGGCTTACAAGTTTGATCAATTATGATGATCTTACCCTATTAGGAGTAACATTTTATACTGGTTAGGTCTACTCGGTTAATATATTTAGAAACACTATTTAGTGTGCGCTTGGTTAAGAGATTTACATAAGGATTGTTAAATCCACCTTCTTAAAGGATTTCTTCTATTTGCTACACTTGTTAGAATGTAGTAAAAACTACTTATTGACCTGATTATATGCAATATTGAATTACTAAGTACATATAATTTAAATTTTTCAATATGATGTATCACTTATAGTGATTGATTAATACCTCTGTTCTGCTCTATAGCCTTGAATCTTGTTCTTCATAACTGAATTCATCTTTTGTTGTCCTTCTGCATGAAACTCTGTATCTGATCCATAGATGTCTGATACAACTACAATTATTTTTGTCTAATTGATTTCTACATCTATTTATACAATGAATTGACCTAAGTAGGTTTCACGCTTTACAATGATAACTCTATGATCAAAGGTTTACAACTTGACCTTGATCTCCTAGTTTGCATGTTTTCAATCAGTTAGACTGATTAAAACAATTACATTTTCTTTGCTTGTCCCTCAAGAAATGGTTTTAAAGATAAGATTTAAAGGTAAATATAAAACTCAAGTGTTTTATCTAACGTGTAACTCAGATCCACATTTCTCAGAATTAAAGCTATCTCTTGATAGATTGGTGCTCAGGTTGCTCTATAGTATTTCCTTGGTGATGTCTTTGTAGACATTTTGCCTCTTGGTTTTCTTTGTAGACTGACTGTCAGTTTCCTCTGTGAACTTGTCTGTTGGGTTCCTCTGTGAAATTGTCTGTCGGTGAAGACTGGTTTCAGTGTTCTCTTGAACTTAACATTTTCGGTGACCTCTATGAAATATTGTGTCAGGTTGTACTATAAACCTATCTATCGGTGATCATGTTACCGATGGTTAAAAAATGGTTTACTTTGCATACTAATGACAAAATATGATCATCAGAATCCTGTATACATTCTCGGGAGTGATAGTCATCTCTCCGATCGGCAAGTGAACTGTATTGTGTTCACTATGAAATCGCTCAACTAAAGTTTGTTGGGTTTTAATGGGAAGTAGTACTAAGAGGGGAGGGGTGAATCAGTACCTCTAAATTTTTTTTCTTGTTCTTTAATCAATTAACCTTAGTAATCAATTGCATATCCATTCCATCTGATCTACACTATCTTTGTGAGAGTTATATCAATTTAATAACATTTAATAAATATATGAATCATTCATAGAAACATTCATGAAAATAATTGACACATAACACAAGATATGATATCGGAGAAAACTCCTGTTAGGAAGTAAAAATTGCGGAGGGGATGAAACCCACAAAACTTCACTATCTGCAGAATGGAAGGGGCCAGTTAAGGCTTACAATTTTGATCACTTCCTATGATCTACCCTATTAGGAGTATCGATGGAGACCTATTACAGTCTAATCTGTTAAGAGATTTTAACAACACTGTTAAGTGCGCACTCAGTTAAGAGATTTGATATAGGACTGTTAAATCCACCTTACAAGAAGGATTTCTTACACTTTGCTTCACTTGTTGGAATGACAACAAATTAAAAATTGACCTGGTAAGTACAATCTCCTATTAGTTCACATACAAAATATTATCACCTTAGCTATGATTGAATATTACCTCTGATTTTTGATTTCCTCTGTTCTTGATTCTACTAATCAAATTCTTCTTTCCCTGCTCTGGTTCTTTGAAACTCTCAATTTAATCCAGAGATGTGCTCATTCTATTTTTCTCTTTCTTTCACACACTCTAATGAATGATTACATCATCTATTTATAGGTGGATTGATTTCATCGATTTGATGATAAAAACAATGTTCACTCTAAGATCAGGTTTACAACTTGCACCTAGATCTCCTAGTCTATGTGCTTTAAATCACTTAGACTGATTAAATCACTTACATTAATGTTTCTTGTCCCTAAAGAAATGCATTTAAAAAAAATTAAATATCTTATAAATAGAATACCCTTGCTTTATCTAACGTGGAAGTTAGATCCACTTTTTGCGGGCTGCAACTAATTATCGGTTCTGTCTTTCGGTCATGCTTGATTGTCCTTCAATTTTCACTATTGGTTGCACTATAACTTGCATTTCAGGTTCCTCTGCATTGTGGTTTTTGGTTTACATACTGTTGATGGGACTTTGTGACTGGGTCCGCCAACAGATGTAAGTTGTCACCGGGTACCAGTGTACCGACCAACTTCAGCTGTAAAGGTTGTCTGGGGAATAAATTCTTTGGGCCTTCAAGCACGTGAGATTCAGGTCTCAACGGTGTGGGAGCTAAGTTGGGAGTGTGACTATTTTGTTCGGAGGGATAGCTGGTTTTCTTGGCTCGTCTTCTTCAGGGATTTCATTAAGTTGGGGTTTCCTGCAAGCATTTGCACTATTAATGAAACTTCAAAAGATACACCAGGGTTAGAAGTATTCCATTCTATCTATAGTTGTGAAAATACATTTAAAATATCAACCAAGCTCTAACATGCTACACTAAAATACTGAATGCATATAAAACCATCATTTCATACATATTCAATAGCGAGGGGAAAAGAAGGTCGTTAATCTACTTAAAAAATTAGAGCAGGGGACATTAGAAATGTACAACACAAAAGAATGTTAATCCAAAGATCAAAACACTAACAACATCATTTCCAGAACTCTTCTTTCCTCATTAATAGGTTTTCCAATGAGCACTGGTTCATACAATAATTGCTCCAAGGGAGCATCTATCTACTAAACTTCTAAGAACTAAGGAGCATTGAGCTTTGCAACTACTAGAAATGAAATGCTGAAATGCTATAGCTATGGACTACAAAATCATCAATTCTGCTGACCCTTGGAATGAGGTCAAAATTATTATTTATACACATGTTTCTACCCTAAAACTAACCTAACTTAACTTTATACTCAACAATAAAATATGGTTTCCTATGGCTGGTACTACCTGCACCACACTACAACAACCTCGAAGAGAGAAGAGGTCTGACATGTCAGAAGAATGAGACAAGAAAAGAGGTATGGAATAATCATCCTTGAGAAGAGAGCCAAAGGGAGAATAGAAGAAATACAATCCCCAGGGATCAAGGCTACATGCCTCATCAATGAAAAAGTGGCTCACTATCTCTGATGCACTAGGTGTTTAATGCTTAAGTGGCACCTTGGGAAGACCATCTGTCTGAACCATCCCCCGAGTCGACGTGCCTTGTTGGGATCACCTACCTTCTGAAATCCTTATTAACTACCTGATAATGAATGGTCAGCTCTGGGGAACCTGGACATGGGTCATCAAAGGATGCAAAATTTATTGGGTCCAGGACTCCGGGATTCGGTAGCTTGCACTCAAAGAATAAAGAATTTTCAAATTATACCCTGCTGATGAATACCTCCAAAATCTGGAGGACCTTATTACTCCTTACTATTTTTGAATGTTTCCAGGAGCTGGGTGATTCCATCCTCATTAATTTCCTTGAGGCTGGCTTGGTGGTACTTGGCTACCTCCACCTGTTTGCCCAGATCTAGAGTATTTGCCTTGAATTCTGGGGCCATGTTTTTTGCTTCGTGAGCCTAGAGAACCATGCGTGTTATACATATCATTTGTGCTCTACCCATTCCCTATGGGGATTGGTATCAAGACTCCATTAGCTCATAATATTTTCCCATGATGTATTCCTCCAGAGTACATGTTTTAGTACTAAAGGGATTGACTCCCAAAACCTTTGAAACAAATGCCTTGTATAAATTTAAAGAATAGTCCACCTCCAAAAAATTTTCCCACAGGGTCCCTACCAATTTCTTGATTACCTCCAATGTGAGATCAATTCTAGAGTGCTGGGTCTAGAAAAAGTCAAAGGAATCCTCTCCCAACATTCCAGCCTTGGAAACAATTTTCTCCCCGATGCTCATGAGTTCCCCTAACTCACCTATCCATGCCTTGTATTTCTTGATCTCGCCCTCCCAGATGGAGATGGTAGTTTTGGCCTGGTGCAAAAGATTTCTAGTTGCGTACAGGTTTGGGAGTGTGGCCATTAGGAAACGCCAGACATTTCCCACCTATTCAGCTACCCAATCATCAACTACCTGTGCTTTCCTCTTCATTACTCTAAGCGCATCTATGTCACCCTGTGGGTACGGTGCCCCAGATGTGGAAGCTTCCAGGGGAATGGTAGTGATGGGCTACACAAGCTCTGTCAATAGCACAATAAGATTTGCATTCTTTTCCTTTTTTTCTTTTAATTTATAGGCTTCCTTCTCATAGTGGGCTTATACCGCCTTATCTACTTCTTTTAGCAGGTCTAACTCACCCTACTTTCACCTCTTCCCCAGAGATATCTTTGTGATTGCATACTCCTTGGCCTTTATTGTAGCCACATCTGCCTCTGGGAGAGGTGTTGTGACTACCGCAACTGTGTCTTCGCCTGGCCCAGTCTGGACAATATGGACTGTCCGTGCTCTCTTTTCCTTGGGGGGATTCTATGCTTGTGCCATCATCTCCACCAAAGAGAGATGGGCCTTGGCCGGTGCTGGGGCCTTCCTTTTTCAAGAATCCACCAACCATTGTGGTGACAGGGGTGGCTTTACTGTCAGAGTTTGATCCTATAAATCCCCTCCGAGGTTCTGTTGTGCATCCCCAGTATTTTGAGTCTCTCCAGACTCTTTCCTTGTATCCTTGGGTCTACCAAAACTATCCACCTTAGTGGCATTAGTATCATCCACCCTGGAGTCCATTTCTTTAGCAGTGTTAGCTTTGACATCTGTATCTCCAGGGTTCTTTTACCCACCTTGTTGTTGTTGTTGCATTTTGTTGGCACCTTCTACCAGGATGTTTTCTTCCGTTGGTGTATTTTCTGGAGGTGGCGGAGGTATCAAAATGAGATTCAGTGTTTTTACCACTATGATTACCTCACCGAAGGTTACCCTCTTTGGAGTAGGAGGCAGTGTCTGAAGCATGGCAGCTGATATCACAATTTCTCCCATAGGTTCGGTTCTCTTAGAAATTGCCAATTTCTTGTTCTGTGCTCGCCTTTACTCTATGGTGTTGGTCTTTGGGACTTGTATCTCTGGAACATTGGAGAAATTTACTTGTTCTTACTTCTTCTCCCCTTCTTCCTAGCCTTCTTTCCCTATGGTAGGTTCTTTCTCTAGGGTCTCCTTCTCAGCAGGAATCACAACTTCCTCTAGGGTAGCTATCTCCTCTATTGCCTTCTCGATATCCCTTTGAAGTTCTACAAGCTCATCTCCCTGAACATGTCATCAAAGTCATTATGTAGAGGGGAGGTTTTTGGGGGATCTTCAAGTTGATTTTCCAACTCTGGGGAGTCTGATGAAACAATCTATATTTCAGGGATGTCAGGCAACCCAGGTTCTGGCTCCACCTTCGGTTTAGTGATACTTTTCCTTTTATTCTTTCTCTTGGTTACCACAGAGGGCCCGATGTCCACCATAACTGCTCGCTCTTCCTCTGCTCTAGTCCCCGCTTCTTGGACCATTAGTTCTGCAAGTGAAGGAGAAGTGGAAGGGCAGATCGGTCTGACCATAATAGCTGGAGTGGCCAACCGGGTGATTAACTTTTCCTTCATGCATTGGGTTTTCGCTAGATTTTTCTATATTTTTTCCACTAGGGGAGTGGCGATTGGGACTTGAGATGGGGTCCCCATTTTCCTCTTTCCTCTATCCTCACCCTGTGAGGAGGTTCCGGCCCCAGAAGTTAAACCCTGCACAAATGGGCCAACTTTACATGTACTTCTCGGGCATGTATTTTTGAAATATGCATGAGTGTGCTCAATCGCATCATGGGTGAGGTCCTCTATTGTTGGACACTCCTATGCATCCCAATCCATAGGAGGGAGGGCCATCTTATCTACTCCCTTTTCTTTATATTGCGTGTCCACTGTGGACCCGGTATCTAAAAAGTCATCCGGGAACTTTTGAAGCTTAAGCCTCTTAATCATTCCCATTGTCATCTAGACGAAATGCCAGTTTTGGATTTTGAAGTCATCCTGGCAGTCTTCCAAAAAATATTCCATGTCATACTCATGGGATTCTGATTCCTGAGGAAGTGCCATCACTATTTTGCCTAGCAGATCAAAATTCTTCCGCTCTAGATAAAACTTTGCCAGCCCCAAACTTTTGAGTTCATTGTCTTCCTCCTTTGTTGCGGCCAGACTGCAAGAGTAATTCCCACAAGTGATTGGAAATGGGACATTTGTAACCTTCTTCACTGTGAAGAGGGCGTGCAGCTTTGGGATCTGCATACAGTACTCTAAAAGAACTATTTTATCCCCACAATGTTTGGGAAATGAATAGGGTTTCCTGGAGAAGCCGGTCACCTGAATGTATGTATGCTATTGAAACTGAATGTAATAATGGCCATAAGTTCTGACCAAGTCCATTGCTTCTTTGGAGAGCCAGTATCTGGTGTCTTGAGTAGGTGTGCGGAGGTTGTAGTAAATGAATGCATCATTCACTCGACAAAAGCTGAGGAAACTTGCCTCCCATTAGACTTGTGGGAAGTAATTCCAGGAAGCATTCTGGCCTGTGCCTGTTTTGAGCATAGCTGCTGTAAGTAATCCCTGGGTCATGGGGTGTTGTTGTGCTAATGCCCACAAAAAATAGATTTCATGTAGAATTTGCAAGACTGTGTGACCTGGAGAAGTTGGGAGTCCACATGATTTGCAATGATAGTGGCCCAATAAAAGTTTTTCTCACCAAAGGAGATGCCCAACAAGAAATAGTACATCCATGCTGAGAATTCCTAGGCATGGGGCTATCCAAAGACCCTGCATAATGTGATGATCCCCATCTATATGCTTTCTTTAAATTTGGTCTGGGGGATTTCTAGCTTCATCTTTTTGAAGTCTTTCCTAGGCACCTTAAGCCATTTGTTGTTGAGATACTATCAAGCCATGTGTTCTAATTTTTGAAATTCCTCCAAGGCCAAAGCCCAGGTGAGAATGACCACATCATCAAATTGGGGAATCCCCAGCCCTGTCTAAAATGTCATGGCATCTAGGGACACCATAGGCGTTGGGTATCCAGTGGGAATTGGGGTGGTCAATATGACAACCTAGACGACTGTATTATAGTGTCCTGCTAAAGTGAGAATGAGCTCCAGGGATTGCATAAAGTAGGGGAAGCAATAAGCTTTGAGGATCCCAGATTTGGCCACATTGATGGCCAATGGATCTCTAGTCGTCCATTGTATGAATATCATTTTTACTAGGGCCTGCATTTTGGCCCACATTCTGACACTGGTGTCGGTGATCAAATGAAGTTTGGAATCAATATTTGATCCCACAATGGTGTCTCCCTTCAGATACTTCATTATCAATGGGAGATTTTCTAGGGCCTTCTCAGCCTTGGTCTTGATAGCTGCCTGGGTGGCAGCAATGGTGGGGAGATCTGGACTCCCGGGTGGAGAAGATGCAGATGCCTCTGACATGATTAGTGAGTTTTATTTTGAAAACCTTCAAAGCAAGTTGACCATCAGTATTTATACAAAACCAAGTATTATTTTGGATTCTAGAGATCTTACCATCACATCACACCTATTCTTGAAAGAATTGTTAGCTCATGTCAAACCCCAAAAAGATATACATGTAATAAGAGTGAATTAGGAATTTGACCTCTTCCTAGACCTCCAGGGACTCCAGCACATCTGATGAGAAATAAAAAAGGAGCTAATGAAGACCTGGGACCCCGAGTCCAGAAAACTAACCGTTACTGACATGACTAGAAATGAGCCATATTAGGCTAATGTTGGGGTGTCACATGGCCATGTAGTAATGGGAGTTATGGAATTAACACTGACAACTTTCCAAACATGCGAGGAAATGAATTCTAATTGGGGCGGACTTGTTTTCTCACGTGGGAACTTAATCCTCCATTAAGACTAACTTGACGAAGGAGAGATAAAATCACCATGTCTCAAACCAGTGAGGTGCCGAGTTTGAACCAGGCGGACATCTTCCTCGGATGAGATCTACATTTGGGGTTTCTAACACATGGAGCATGATGAGCTCACCACTAGGCAGTGTAGGATATTGAGAGAATATATAGACAAAGCTGAAGTGCACACGAGGGCCAAAGCATGACTCCTAGGCTTGGCCAAAAACACACATATATAAAGATATACACAGGAGGATTACATAATTTATAGAATATACATAATATACAGAGGCAATCACATTATTCTACAAAATATACAAACTATTGTAGTTTCACAGAGGGCGGACAACCCTATGGCCGAACTGTCCCACCAATGGGAGGTGACAGAAAAGCCAATGCAAAAGATGCAGTAAAAAAAAATAGAACAAAACTAGATAGAAAGTAAGAGAAATAGAACCAAAAAAAACTAGAGAGGAGAGAGTCGAAGGCCTACCTAGAAACATGAGGAATGTGGGAAAGAAGAGCACATGAGGTTCTCTACAACAAGTTAACCTTTAAGCAACCATGAGAAAGCACTACAAATCATTGTTTAATCGTTGTTAATCACCAAAGCAATCTACACTTAATCATTTTGAATTTCCTTAATTGCTCTAAGTGTTTTAATCATGGTAAATGTGAAAATGAATGGTAACTTCTATTTATACCCTTAGGGTAAAAAAATAGGTTGCTTTCTCCCCGAAAACTCTGGAACAAGCAAGCCTCCAAACTCTGAGCTCGGGAATTCCATGAAACCTCATCTTCTCACAAAAGAAGATATGATGACAGAGAATTTTAGATTCTAGAGTCTGACTGACTCAAAAGAATAGACAAAAGTAAGAGAAATACAACCCTTGTAGAAGCAAATCTCGGAGGGAGGCAAAAGAAACAAAAGAAACCAAAGGAAAGAGCAAAAGCAAAAAAGGGGGGACCCAACATTTTGCTACAAAATGCAGGGATGGGTATGCAGGGCATAAAAAATGGTGACTATCTTGGATGAATGCCTTAGCAAATTCGAGAACTTCAGAATCCCTGGTTAGCAAAACTAGAATTAATCTTTACCTGGAGCATTCTTCTTGCAAAGTGCGAGGCGTCTGAGAAAATTAGACTCATCAACAATTCAATCTTTTAGTCTTTTGTTAGTTGTGGGGTGTGTGCTTTGAAAGAAAACCAAGTTGATGACCTCCAGGAAAAGCAAAGAGGAGGCACTAAGTAAATCAAACCAAATTCATCATATCTTTGCACGTTTCTCCTAGATACTAGAATTCTCTATTCTTCAGTTCTTTGTTTTCTTTTCTTTTTTGGACGGAAAGGCGGTACATCTTTCACCGTGAGCCTTAAGCTTAGCTAAGTTTAATGGCGGTACTTCTTTCACCTTCCCATCCACTTTACATTGCTGAGTAGGAGAGAATGTTCCAGACCCAGGATATTTTAATGATTTTCAAACTTGGTTAATCAGCCAGTGCAAATGATCTACCCTCAAGGCGTCTGATTACTTGCTTCTTGAATTTTCTGTTAACTGATGTCCAGAATGTCAAGATGTGAATTTGATGAAGATCACCCATAACCTTTTACCATACTTACAAAACAACTCTAGAGTGTGGAAAAATTCCACCATGCTAACAATAGATTCTAAATTTGCAAGAATGCACAAGATATAGTTCCAAAGACTAGATGTTATGCAAAGCATACTTGCCTACAAGGAGAAGGCAAAGCGCTGGGAACCTAGAAAACAAAAGAAAATGAAAAAAAATCCAAAACAAAAGGAAAACATGAAAAGGAAAGGCAATCCTAGAGGATGGCCAACAAAGTATTTACAAGGTACTCCAAAGGGAGCACCGGGAAAGAAACTATTTACAAGGTACTCTAAACAGGGCACCGAGAAAGATATTTGCAAGCATGAATTTTACATATAGTACAACTTTAGACAAGCTTACCACCTACCTTACTGCCTCGAAGATCAGATGCAAAGGCATGGCCAGGTTCTACTCATGATGTGCCATTGTTTTACAAGTATGGCATCTCCTAATGTGAGTGTAGACATCTTTAAAGATACAGGGCCAATAGTATCTGGCCCGGTGGATATGATGGGTAGTGGCGTCAGATGAGCCATGCCCAGTTCCAAACTTCCTATGAAATTCTTTGATCATCTTTACAGTTTGGTCCCTTTCTATGCACCAGAGGTATACCCCTTCATAATTCCTATGAAAAAGCATTCCATTTTTAATCATGAAGTGCACGCTTTTCAGCCGTAGGGCGCGATGTTTGTTTGGGGGTAGCCCCTCTGGGCATCTCTTGTTCAACAATAAGTAAACCAAGTTGGTATACCATGGATCTTGAGTGATGGAATCCACTGTGTAGGTTTGGCATTCAATGTCTGGAGTTCCTTCTGCCATCACGCTACATATTCCCTGGCCTCGGACTATCTTCATGGGTTGCATTTCCAAATCATACTCTTGGAGGATGGCCATCCATTTCCCCTGTCTTTCACCCAATTCACTCTGTAGGAGCAGAGACTTGACATCCTGGTCTGGGATGATCGCATGCACTTTTCTTTAGAGAATATAATGCTGGAATTTCTTCATGGCATGAATGAGAGCAAAGGCCTGCTTTTCCAATGGCGAGTATCGGACTTCAACATTCTTAAAGGGGGAGCTCATAAAATCTATTGGTCATTCTTCCCCTTCAACCTTCTGGGTCAGGACTACTGTGACAGAATGTGGCAAAGCAAAGGAGTATATATGAAAGGGGAGGGAATAGTCTAGACTAGCCAAGACTGGTGCCTCCACAATCATTTGTTTAATTTGGGTGAATGCCCACTTTGATTCAGTACTCCACTCAATCTTTGTATCTTTCTTCATCATCTCATTGAGTGGCTTCACCATCTCGGCAAATCCAGTGATGAAACGCTAGACAAAATTTATCTTTCTGAAGAAAGATCTCATTTCCTTCTTGCCGCCGGGCATCTGTAGATTTAGCAGTGCTTCAACTCTCTCAGGGTGAATAGATATACCCTTCTCAAAGATGATATGCTCGAGCAGCTTCCCTTCAGTGACCCCAAATATACATTTCTTAGGGTTGAGGGATATTCTGTACCAATGAAATCTCTCACAAATTTGGGCGAGGTGGGTAGAATGATCACACCTATCCTGGGAAAAGATGGGATGCACCGGTTTACTAGGCCTTCAAACGTGATGTCCATAGCCTTTTGAAATGTGGCCCCTGCGTTGATCAGGCCAAAGGGCATCCTCTAGTATGAAAACATTCCCCACTTAGTGGTGAATGCCATTTTGTCTCTATCTTCATACTTAACCATGACCTGGTTATATCCAGAGTATCCATCCAAAAAAGACATCATTTGTGATCCATTCACGATTTGCAATACCTCATCCAATGAGGGGAGAGGGTGATTATCCTTCTTAGATGCCTTGTTCAAATTTAAAAAATCCACACAAAGGCAGATTTTTCTGCTTTTCTTCCTCACAGGGATGAGGTTGGCAACCCAAGTAGTGTGCCAGATAGGAAAGATAATTTGGGCTGACATCAATTTCTGAACCTCTTGATAAATTAGAGGCTCGATCAGTGGGTTTACCGGTCTTTTCTTTTTCCAGAAGGGCTTAGCATAAGGTTTTAGTGGGATGGTATGGGTCATGATGGATGTGTCATAGGTTTTCAAATCCTCATACCCCCATGCAATTATGTCAATTTATTCTTGGAGAACCATGAGAATCTTCTCCTTCTACTCTAGGGAGCAGGAGGTGCCAATGTGTACCAGTTTTTCTTCACCAGCCTGGCCGATGTTAACTTTTTCAAATTTTTCTCCCATAGAGGAGGATGATATATTTTCCCGGCCCCCAGGGTCCAAGTAAAAGATACCTTCTAGCACTACCATCCCCTTAGGGATGGTGTTGGTTGGAAATTCTATGATCCCATCATCTTCTTCACCCTGCCCAATATCTTTGTGATCTCTTTCTTCCACTCTGGTCCTCAAAAAAACCAACATTGGCCATGAAGGATACAATATGTTGATCATATTAAAAGAACTAAAAGTGGGTGACATTATCTAGAATGGATGGGGTGGGGACCGTCTCAATAGAGAATTTCCAGAGCCATGAGTTAGCCATTGGCTCGAGAGTGTTGGTAGATACAACGAGGGCATCCAGAACGTAGTTTCTTTTTTGGGGAATGAGTTCGATGCCAAAGGCATCAAAATATTTGATGAGGCTCCATGCTTGGTTGTGGTATGTGGCCAACCTTTTATCATGACAAGTGTATTGGCTCCGGACCTGCTTGATGATCAACTCTGAATCACCCAGCACCCAGAGGAGGGTGTTTCCCTTTCTTAGTGCAAATAGGAGTCCGCAGACCAAGGCCTCATAATTCATGATGTTTTTTGTGTAGTTGAACTATAGCCTGTAAGACGCAAGGAAGTATTTTCCCCATGGGTTGATCAATTCCACTCTAGCCCCACAACCATGTTTAGATTGGGACCCATCAAACTTAAGGGTCCATAGGTCATTGTTCGTTGTCTGGGGCTGGGAAGGCAAAGTGGCCTTTGGATTATTTCTGGGAAGCTTGGGAGGAGTTTCCTCTAGTTCTAATTTTGCATGGGTGAGGTTTTCCTCAGGAGAAGCCTGTGGCTAGGATTCCTAGACTAGCGACATCATGGGGATACCGCAGGAATGATTGTTGGGTCTAGGCAAATCTTCTTCATGTTTCTTCTTCTGGAGGGCATTGATGTGATAGGTAGCAATGAAAATTCAAGGCTCACACTCTAATTCAAAATGTTTCTGATAATGCACCCGACACCAAGTGCTAGACAAGAGTGTAGTAGGCACTGTTGTGGTACCCTATGAGTTAACCTCACCCCTTAACTTTTTGTCTATGTCCTGGATCCTCCAAGAGACTATGGGATCCTCCCTGGGGGTGAAATCAAATGTGAGGATCTCTAGGGGTCGGTACACCATGGGGGAAGTCTTAGAAAAAAAGAATTCATTCACCCTCCTAACTTTGGTGAGGGCCTGTTTCATCCTGGGCTCACTTTCTACACGGACATGGTTAGATTCTCCTTCCTAGGGGAGCCACAAGTAGGAAAAGTTAGTGGAGAAATACCCATTAAGGGACTTAGACCAATTCCAACTTAATAACATCTCGTAAGTCTCCGACATATCCACCACTTGGATGTTGATTATGCTTGCTATCCGGTGGTCTTGGATGAGATGAATCTGGATGTTCTTCAACTCACCTACCATTTTACAATAGTTTTGTCTAGATGGACTACTGTGCCTTTAGATGGAGTGGGATGTAGTCTGAGCTTCTAGCATATTGATAAGGGGATGACATTTCCCAAAGTGCCAGAATATACCAAGAAATTATGCATGTTCTTCCCTTGTATGTTCAAACCTAGTAGGAAAGGAGGATCCTCAGTGTTTCCCTGGAAGACAGCTACATTGGCATCGTCAAAAGTGACAGTCTTGGGTGGTTGACTAACAGCTTCCAGGTTTCCCAAGAGCTTTAGAAGAGACTTCCTCTTCTTGGGACAATTCAACAAAGCCTCCATCAAGGTCATGGAGGTGGTAGTTCATTCTAATGCCTTTGTGATGTCAAACCTCCCCCCAAGGAATTGTTGGCTTCCCTCGGCCAGATCTTTAGCTTGGTTAGAGCTAGATTCTTTTGGTGGAAAGGACTAATCAGTTGTGTTGTCCCAGGGAGGGGTATCTTTGAGAGGTGTAGATGTGTATACTGGTCCTTTACTAGCCTAACTCTAATTTTTGTAAGGAGTCCATGGGTTGGTGAAGGCATTGGCCTCAAAGGCTAGAATAGATTCATCAAAGAACCCCTACAATTTAGGATCTTTGTCTTTCTTTTCTTCTCCAAAGAAGACGGTGTTAGCTCTTTTTCTTATAGAATCAATTATAATAGCAATAAATGCAAGACTCTCTTATACCCAAGTTAGAATCTCACAGGGAAAAGGCTAATTAACAAGGATGAAAAATCCTTCTACACTTTGGGCTCCACATACCCAGGCAGATGCACCTTTGACAGAATATTATCTTTTAACAGTTTTTAACAGTGGATTAAGGATTGGTGATCCTTCTTCTTTTTATGCCATTAGGCTTAGGAAGGCTAACCTATTGATTCACTCTTTCAGGAATCACTATGATGAATTGTACTGAATACAATTAGCTAGACATGTACTTGAAATAACAAAAATATAAAGATTGATTAAATTTGAGTTGATGATAACAACCACTTGTCAGCTTTTTGACCAGTGCCTAATCATGGGTGATAGAGTCAAAATAGAGCATACATATATTAAATATAATCAATGGAAATATTAATGAACCCCAGATAGAATGCCTTATATACTATCCTCTCATCCTCACACCCCTGTATCAAATCCTTGCATAAACCCTAACCCTCTGCAATTATCTGCAAGATTTAAAACTCTCATTGAAAGCAACTTACAGACAAGAACATGGCTAGTTTATAACCAGTATACTCAAAATGCCTTACAAATTGAACATACAAGAATGAATAGAAAATGCAATAAGACATCATTGATATCAAAATGGAGATTCCATTGTATTTTATTGATGTAAATTTGATATTAGTACACTCAAAGACTCAAAAACTGACATTTAGACACAATTTAGTAATCTGCCTTGTAGTCTTATTTTACCATGCTTTATACATTATTAAAAATTGATACTTATAGACAACAACAGTCATCTTGGAATCCTTCTAGAAAATAAGGATGCAACAAGCTAAGGATGACTGGGCTAGAGGACAAAATACAATTTTTTAGATGAGACAAAATTTTAGGCGGATGGGGGTGACAAATATTTGCTATTAGCAATGTAATCTTTTGTCCTATGACCGCATGAATGCTTGAAGTTGCTCTGAGGTGGATGGGTCCTTTTCATCTAGAATTTGTCCTCTTGCTAATGCAGATCCCCAATATCTAATTTGTTCAAATTGCTCAACCTCTTTGGTGTTAGTTGTCCCCTTTGTGTTTACTGGCTCATGCTACCGGGGTGACTATACCATACTTGCTAAGCCATGTGGTGAACACCTCATCACTCGGCCAACTAAAACTGAGGACATGATTTCTCTAGCTATTGAACTCTTCCTAGTCATCATTATTTTTCTCAACTTCTACCTCCCAGGATTCAAAAAATGCCTTGGCTTTGTTCAAAATATCAATAGTTAAACACAAACCAGCCAGTATTTGCCAATGTAACAATGCTTTTGTCCTGTTGACTAGTGCTTCATTCAATTTTCTTAGCCATAAGGATTCATTCTTTATGTTCCCATCTTCTTTGAAGATATTGGGAAACATATCATATCTATCCCTGGAAAACTCTTCTCTCAGAATTGTAACCCTCTTTATGACCATGTTCTTCTTGATGTCCAAATTGACCATCAATTTGAGACATTTATGGGTGCTTGTGAGGATGATATCAATATTATTCTGTTCCTTTGAGAGAGAGAGTAAAAGGATTTGATATGGGCTTCCTTCCATTTCTAGTTATTCATTATCAAATCCCACTACTCCTTTTCATCATCATACTTGCTTATGATGCCTGCAATCTTCTTTCCCAGTAGATAGAGGTTAGAAAGGTTGACCTCACTAGCACACCTTTTGAGGTTGGAAAATATTTGATCAGAACATTTTTGTTTCACCAAATCCTTAGCCTCTTTATATGTAGGGGAATCTTCAAGATCCCTTTCACCCTCTTCTTCTAGCATTGATCTCTCACTGATCAATCTGTTCTTCTCAACCTCTAATTCTTCTCTTTTGGCATCAATGGCTTCTTGGGTAGTGGGAATTAAAGGTGTAGGGGATGGGGGATATGTCATAAATGGACTAGAGGAGGAGGGTTGGTGAGGTTCCTAAGCAATTACCCCTTGGGGCACAAATTGAATCTTTTGTTTACCCTCCAGCTCTACTATTTTGTTATCTTTCATCAAGGATTTGACCTTTTCCTCATTGTAAGCTTTAAGTACAAACTCATATTTATCATTTAAGCTAGCACAGGCCTCCTTTTCTCTCTCAGCTAACTTCATGCTTAAATTAGCTGGTTGAACAACAAGGTTTGCAGCTTCAATTCCTGAAGTGTCAGCAACCCTCTTCACAATTAGACTGCTTGTATCTTCAACCTCATCATCTTCCTTTATTCTCCTCTTGTCCTTTTTCTTTAATGACCAAATGGCTAGAGCTGCATGATCTTCACTAAATTGGGCACTAATTGATGTCCCAGTAGTGCTCATAGGTTTTTATTTCTTTCTAACAGCATCAAAGACTATTGCATCTGCTAGATCCCATTGAGGCAATATAAGAACTCCCTGGTTTTTAATCATTTGTCTACCCTCTTCAGGGGTGATCTTATCAAAATTTGATATAATGTCCTTCTTAACTTCCTTCTCTATATCTTCCTTGGCAGAGTTGGGTTGGGCTTCTTGCAGCTTTTGGCACTTGTGATTGAATTCATCAATGTGGCATCTCCATAGAAATTGAATGAATGCCCTGGTTTTAATGAAATTGTCATCAGACAAGAATTCATCACTGGCCTGTTTGGTTATAGGATCCAACTCCCTGCTAGAAAACTCTGCTACTGTGAGGTCAATTTCTGTATGTTTAGGGGCCTCTGGCATCCCTTCTTGTAGCTCCTGAGTAGTAACAACCACTTCACCAACATTCCTTAATTTGACCAATTGCTAAGCAATGGCCTGATCATCATATTGCATGGGGGATTTGGAAGGACAGTATAATTCACTCTCTTGTTCTTTTGTTTCCACCCTTTGTATTTTGGGAGAGGGCACCTCTTGAACATCAATATCTACTGGCCTCATTCATTTGTGTTAAAGAGGTTTGTCAACTTTAGGAGAAATATTAGTGTATCCTCTCCTTTTATACACTACATAATCCCCTGGTGGGACTATTCTACCCTATGGAAAATTATTCAGGACACCAAGAGCCCTTTCTGGATCATTTTCAACTGCTCTTTGCCTCTTCTCATTTAGGGTTTGCATGATCCGCTCAAAAAGATTCATTAGGGAGTCAATTTTTTAAGACCATGGGAAAAAATCCTTTAAAGGATCACAAGTCTTGTCAAAATTTCGTACAAAGTCCAAAGACTTCTTGTATGCCATCCACTTCTCCTTCTTGACTTCCTGAACACCAAGGTCAAAAATATTTTTGATGATATCCTCAGGGTAGTTGAACTAATGTTCTAATATCAAGCATTTAGTCCTCTTCTTGAACATACCCATGATAAAATCTTCATTATCTGCACATCTGGACACAAAAGTGGCTAAATGATAGGGCTCAAAATACTTGTCAAACTATGTCCACCCACCTTTGGTTATGATTAAGTGATGGGCTCTGGTGAGGGTAGGAAAGATATTTCCCTTCATCTTTCTGGTCAGGGCTTCTTCCTATAGCCCACCTAATTGCCTTATAATTTTTTCTACTCCAATCTTGAGTGGGACTCTGTAGGGTAGCACATAAGGAGCTCCTCTAAAACTATAAACCCTAATTACTGTAGAAAAAGGGTACAAAATTAAATCTCCCCAGTTGTGAGCAATTTTTAGCTTTGGGGCATATTCCATAGGCCTTAAAAGCCTCATCATTTCATTATGGACCCTAGCATTCTGGTTACTTAGCAGTGACTTGAGTCTAGTTGCAAAAACCTTATCAAAATACACATAACTAGCACCCTTCCTGTCCCATGACAAATCTGTACTCCACATTTGGACAGGAAATTCTTTACCATCATGGAATTTATCTAGTTCCATTTCTTCCTCAAAGAAGTCTGTATTGTTGTACAAGAACATATGCATCATGAGGGAGTGCCAGCCCATTGGCTTCTATATGTTACTTTCTTGAATTCTTGACAAACACTCATGCATTTCTTGAGCAATATAAGATGCAAAATCAAATACTACTGACAGGTGGGGATGCAGAATTTGAACAACCATTAGCATTATATGAACATGCATTATCACTTCTTCATCTACCCCCAAAACTTGACACAGAGCACCATACATCTTTCTGGCCTTTCCATTAAACAGATCCAACTTGAAAGGTTCTGGGGTTCTAGGCCCTACTACAACCAAGTTCCCTATTTTATTAAAATACCCCTTCATTGCTTCATCCCTATAATAGTCCTTCTGATTATGGTATACTTCTTTAAAGTATTCAAAATCAATATCATCCATATGTTGAGAGGTGTCAGTCAACTTGAAAATCCTTCTATTTTCATCAATAGATACAGTTAATAGTATATTTCCCTGGGTATCTCTAAGAACCCTAGCCACCTTATCATAAGTGTTTGCAATCAAAGTGAACAAATCAGTGTCCATGAACACACTAGGTGCTATCAGTTTTCCCACATCTAATTCCCAAATATTACATTTTGGGGTAGGGGCATTCCTTTGGCTATAGGCCATCTTGAACAGAGTGAGGCCATCAAAACTGGTATTGGCATCTTTCACCCATCTACCAGAATCATATAACCCTTCTCCAATTTTGAAGCGGGGATGTGGTGGAACTACCATTTTAATCTCTGTGGCATCCCCTGAGGATAGTGGCAATTTTTGCAACAAATCTTCCCTAACATTTCTCTTTTGGTAATCAACCTCTCTAGAAACCTCAATTATAGGGTCCATTCTAAGGTTTTTTCTTTTGATACTAGAGTCTGATTCTGAAACAAAGCTCTAAAACCTTTTTGAACTATAAATTCCACCACAATTTGAATGCTAGTAAATCAGTAAGCTTACCCATTCTGCACAGAAGTTGTGTGAAGCCAATTTTCTCTGTAATCCCATTTTTCCTCGAATGATTTTGATGAATCATTGTGATTGCAAGTCGAATTAATCAATTCTACGGCCTCAATCAAATCAATCTTTCAAATTGAATTTGATTGGAGTTGTCACACATTTTGTAATTAATTCACAGGCTTCAATTTCACAACTTAACGACTCTCTGCAACATATTTTACCAACTTTGAATTTGAGCCATAGATTCTGGACATCGTTCTCTGCATCTGACGACTATCTTATTTTCCCAAAAAAAATTGTCCACCGAGGACACGTATCGCCTCCGCTTAATATCTTACTTACTAGATGTCAAGCACTTTCCCTTTAAGAGATTAAGTGATCCGTCAGATATGAAACAACTTAACTATGGTTTAATTTTTCGCCAGCTCTGAATGCCTAGGTCCACCAGCTGATAGATGTCATCATCGCTTAATGGATTTCCCGATAGATGTTATGCATCTTGGGTATAAGCCATTAAGGCAACCATTAGATATTTTTGAGCTTTAACATCCTTTATTTTGTCTGTGACTGGACCCACATTATTTTCTGGATAGGTGTCGCCTCTGCTTATTCTCTTGCCATTAGATGCCGAGCACTTTTTGTTTAAGCCATTAAGCGGGCCGTTTGATTCTTTCATACTTGCCCACTATTTAACAGAGAAACTTTATGACTTTTCAGCCCCACCAAGGACATGCATCACCACTGCTTAATCACTTTATTGATAGATGTCATGCACTTTCTGATTAAGCCATTAAGTCGACCGTTCGATCAAAGCTGACTTGCTCGACATATAAGGTGATGACGTAAAAAGAATTTTTCATGGCGAGACTTAGGAATTATTAAAGTGGTTAGGATGACATAGTATTTTTGCAAAAAGCAACCCATTTAACATGAACACATGACTTAAGGTAACTTAAGTGACCGAAAAAGTAACAAAAAAATAGAATCGGTCAAGACAGGGTTTTTTAGTCATTTTCCACCATTTTGAACTAGGTTAAGGGTTTAAGCAAACTTTGCAGAGGCATAAGAACAATTTTAAATCTCAATTTCAAATCCTTGGACACTACCAATGACAAGGGACCCTAAGAAAAATACAAGGCACAATTTAAATAGGAAATAGCACCAATAGTGTCTCTCTCTGAGGATGTTTAAACACTAGGTTATAACAAGAACCACATATCTCTAGGGAAGCAGACTACGAACCAGACCAACCTAAAACTTGAAAAAAACACACAATAGAAAGGAAACACACCTATACATATACTACATACTACTTTGCATGGAGAAGAAAAGTTAATTAAAATTTTTTTTGAGGAATTATCTATGCACTGGCAATTCCTGTTCTTCATCATCCAGACTCTTGAGGAAATAATAATCTTTTCCAAAAATCTGAGATATAATAAAAGGCCCTATCCATAGTGATTCAAATTTCTTATGTTTTCCTTTCTCTTCAGCCCTAATATTCCACTGTAACACAAAATCACCAGGCAGAAACTTTCTCTCATCTGCTCTTCTGTCAAAAAGGTATTTCATTTTTTGTTGCAGTTTGATATTTTCTCTCTGGCTTTCTCTCCTTATTTCATCCAATTCTACCAACTGAACCATCCTTTCTTCCATGGGTTCAGAAATTTCCATTTCCTCATCTTGGATAAATTTATAAATTGGGAGCAAGTTTTTGACAAGCATTCTTGATTGAACACCATAAACCAATTCAAAAGGAGACTTTCCAGTGGCCTTCTTGACAGTAATCCTATCAGCTCAAAGGGCAAGTTTCAATTTAACATGCCAAGCTCTCTTATTTCCCTCCAAGGTCTTTTTTAAGATTTGCAAAATACTTTTATTACTGGATTCTACTTGACCATTAGCTTGAGGGTGGTATGGGGATGAATAGGACATAACAATTCCCATATCAGAATAAAAGTCAATGAATTCTTCAGACCTAAAGCACATGGCATTATCCATTCTCAATTTAAGGGGGACACCAAATCTTGTAATTATATTATCCATCAAAAAATCAATAACCACAGTACTTGTTTCCTTTTTGGTTGGGATTGCCTCTACCCACTTTGTGAAATAATCAGTTGCTAGAAAAATCCATCCATGACCTCCACTTTATTTTTTGTTAAATTCTCTTATAAATTCCATTCCCCACATAGCAAAGGGAGCCTGTGCTACTACCGAGTTTAATAACAATGCCCCTGAATATTTCATTTTTCTTGAAAATCTCTGGCATGGCTCACATTTCCTGACAAAAGTGTGAGCATCTTGAAAAACACAAGGCCAATAATATCTAGCCCTCAAACTTTTGTGGGCTGTTGTTCTAGCAGAATAATGCCCTCCACATATTCCAGCATGCATTTCTTTCAATACCTTTTCTAATTGACCTTTGTCAAGGCATAATAACAAGATCCCATCTCTATTTTTCCAGAACAAATCACCCTACAACAAAACATACTTTTGTGATTGTAGCTTCAAACTCCTCCTTTGGTTATCATTCAAGTTATCTAGATATTTAACATTTTTCAGAAAATAAACAATATTGGTATACTAGGGTTGCATCTCAATACTCGTCAAGCAATTTTCTTTTACACCAACACTGTTTACTTGGACCAAATCCAAATTTTATTCTGTCATCAACTTAGCCAACCCTAATCCCCTCACCACCTTAGTGATATGGATTTCTATATCAAATTCTTGCACTTTGTTTATCCATTTACATCTTTTTCCTGTTACTTCATTTTGAACAAAAATATCTTTGACAGTAGCATGAGGAACATATGCTTTTACTTTTGCACACACCAAATAAGGTCTGAAAGCCTTGACTACCTTCACTAGAGAATAATTTTTTTTTCCATCATCTAATAATTTAATTCAGTTGATTGCAATGACTTACTAAAAAATGCAATGGGGTGCTCAAATCCTTCACTATCCTTCTGCATTAAGACTGCTGCAATAGTATGAAATGAGGAAAAAGTAAACAAGGAAAAGGGCTTAGTGTAATCAGGGGATACAAGGACTGGTGCTTCTTGAATAGCTTGTTTTATCCTTTCAAACGCTAACTGAGCGTCTTGGCCCCATTCAAACTTCACATTTTTCTTTAGCAATTTGACAATAGGTTTAACCAGTTCTACAAAATTGACAATAAATCTTCTAACAAAGTTAATCTGCCCTAGAAATGATTGTATACCTTTTAAGTTCTTGGGATCAAGTACCTTTTGGATAGCTTCAACCCTTTCAGGATCTATCATCACCCCTTCCTTTGACACTATATGTCCCAAACATTTCCCCTCAGTAACAACAAAGTGACACTTTTTTGGGTTCAGAGACACCCCATACTTTAGTGCTTTTACCATGACCTTTTCCAAGTGATTGCAATGATCCTTTTCTCTTTTTGAGAAAGCTGTCAAATCATCTTGGTATACCACCATCAGAACATCTATGAGGTCTTTGAAGGCTACATCCATAGCTCTTTGAAAAGTTGCACCAGCATTTTTTAGCCCAAATGGCATACAAGCATATACATAGGTGCCCCAAGTGGTAGTAAATGTTGTTTTGAATTGCTCAGATTCTTTAACCAGCACCTGATTGTACCCTGAGAATCCATCCATCATAGATAACAAATCACATCCAGTGACTTTATGCAACATAGCCTCCATGTTAGGTAGTCCGTAATTATCTTTCAATGAGGCTACATTTAAATTTCTGAAAT
>MU225079.1:5467215-5484203 GCA_018584345.1 Thuja plicata
AATCAACACACAACCTTATCTCCCCATTTTTCTTTCTTACAGGGACTAAGTTAGAGACCCAAGATGAATGTCTAATAGGCTTGATTATGCCTGCATCCCTTAGCTTCATCAGTTCTATCTGCATCTTAGTAGCCAGTAATGGATTGATTGGCCTTTGTTTTTGTCTTAATGGTCTAGTGCCTTCTTTTAAAGGGACATCAGGTTGAAACAAATATTCTTTATAGGCTTTCAAATCATCATAGGACTAGGCAAAAACATATTTGTACCTTTTTAGCAACTTTATCAAATTCTGTCTCACATTGTTGTCCAATTTTTTGCCAATGTAAACTAATTGGGGAGATGTTTCAGATCCCAAATTAATTTCCTCTAAGTCTTCCACTCTGGCATTGGACTTTTGAGTCATATAGTTGTCATTTATGCTGAACATGCCTTCCAATTCAACCAAACCCTTGGGAATGTGATTAGTATCCAATTGGATAACTTCCTGATAAAAAATATACTCCTTATTGTCCACAATTGACACTAGAGATTCACAATCAATCTTCTGACCATCATATTGATCTATACATTGGATAAACTTGAGGATATCATCATCATCCTCAAAAACCTGCCAATTATGAATATTATCAGGAACTGCTGGCCTACTTTTAGTCTCAACCACAGACATGCCAATAAGAGTAGCATCATTATTTTTTAGGGCAACATTTGCTAGGAAATATGCCATTATATTATTTGATCTTTCTACCCATAATATATTGAAAGCATCAAAGAATTCCATCCTATCCCAGACAACATATTTATATAATTTTAATTTATCATCTTTAGCAGCATAATGTCCCCTAATCTGAGATATAATTAACTGGGAATCTCCATGGGCATTTAAACATTTAATACCATGCTTGATGGCAATATCCATTCCCAAGATTAAAGCCTCATATTCAACAGTATTGTTTGTGCATTGAAAAGTTAACATGAATGAGTATTTGAAAGTGATACCTAATGGGGATATCAACAAGACTCCTACCCCAGATCCTTCTTTTGAACATCCTCCATCAAAATACATTTGCCAAAGCTCATTTTGTTGCAATAGTAATTCATCCACAATTGGGTCAGTGTTCTTTAGCTGTGGCTTAACTTCTTCATCCATAAAATTTTCCATATCAATATTCACACAACAATTTAATTGATTTGGTAAGACCACCTCAATCATAACAGATGACCAGTGTTCTTTGTACAATTTGACCTCATTCCCATTCACAGGGATAGTTACATAGGATAAATCCAACTACATCTTTCCTCCTACTGCTGCTGCCCATTGCCTTGATAAAAGCATACCATAATATGGTTTAGTATCCACTACCACTATGTCCATTCTATAAGTTGCTTCAGGGAAAGCAGCAATTTTCACTTCAATATCCTTCAATGTTCCTATCACAGGAATTTCCCTATTATCCATGGCATAGCAGCTCCCAGCAGATGTAGTAACTCGGAGGCCTAATTCATTCATCAAATGATAGGACATCACATTTGCTGCTGCTCCAGAATCAATCATTCAATTTTTTACCAATAAATTATTTACCATTAAGGTGACATAGAATGGATCAACAGACAATGGTTCTTGGGTTATTATATTTCCAATACAAATGTTAGAAAATTCCTTACTCTTTCCTTTTCCTTTTACTAATGGACAATCTTCTTTAGCACTATTTAGTATCAAAGGTATCTCCTCATGATTAGGGATAAATACATCATCTATTCCTTTTAATAATGCTAGAGCAACTTCCTTATGGTCTTTTATTTTCAACATTTCCATAAGTGGGGCTGAGACTTTCATTTGGGTCAAAGCATGTTTCATGTCAAAATGAGGTGATTCAAGGGGCATATCATTTACTTTCTTCATTTTCTTGAGTTTCTCATTTGGTACTAATTCTTCCTTTGATATCCCCTCCCCAATATGATTATGAGAAGATCCTGCTTGTTTGCAACATTCATCTTTGTCATCTTTTTTAGGATGAAAATCCTCATTTACTTGAGGTGAGTCTTTTCTAACATAAACAAAGGTAGACTTGCCTTGAGCTGGTTGTACTATTCTATTTCTTAAGTTGTAGGAACTTCTTGCTTGATTAATTGCCGCAATAGTTAAGGACCTTTTTTCTTCATCAGTAGGAGTCCTAAAATGAGATTGTGAACTATCATCACCCATTGTGTTTATAGTTTCTTGTGAAACATACTCATCCTGATCACTTTGATATGTTGAACTTTGCAATTGGTTTATAAAACAATAATTATCCTCTGAACATGAATTATCAGAGGATGAGGCAATATTAGGGAGCCATGGATATGGTTTCTTTACTGTGAACATATTGATAGCAGGGCCTTCCTACTCTCCTTCTTCTGTTTGGTCAAACAAAGCCTAAGCTACTATACATTGATAGGAAGAGTGTGGCATATTGCAAGCATCACACCAGGGAGTATTCTCAACATAGTTGGCACTATTCCTTTTCAGGGGATCTGGGGTTTCTTTTGCTTTTGGGTTATCTTTCCCCTCAGGGACAGGTTTGCCATTATTCCAATTGGTCTTGTATGGATAATCTCTCAGGTTAGGCTGTCTGTCAAATCTTTGGTTAGTATACTAATTATCTCGATACCCTGCTCTATCATTCTTATCCATCCTGGTAGCAAGGTCTTTTACTGAACTCACCAATTTATCCACTGTATCATCTTCTTGGACACTTTTATTGGCAGATCCCTTTTCTTTCCAAAGTTTATTGTCTTCTCTCTTCCCCAATTTTCCTGATGCTCTTCTATTACTCTCAATGTCAATTGCTATCTTGTAAGCATCCCTTAAGGTAGTTGGGTTCTTATCTCTAAGTAGATAAGGCATTTTTCCATCAGCAGCAATAATGTAAGTGGTAAGGCACACTTCCTCATCTAATCTCAAAACTTGGAACAATTTGTTCATGGCCTTTTGAAATCTACTGTTAAAATCAGCCATATTTTCATTTGGGAACTTCTTGATGTTATTAAATTCATTTAACATGTATCCAAAATTAACATGCTCTCTATACTACTCCCTAAAAGGCTTTACAAAATCATCCCAAGAGGCAATACTATCATTTGGCAAGTTTCTGAACCAATCCCTAGCATCTTCAATTAAAGATTGAACAAAAAAGTTTCATAATGACATCCTCATCTTCAATTTCAAAATTAGTAATCTTATCACCAAAATATTTTAAATGTTCTTCACAAGTAACAACATTATTTCCTATGAACTTAGGGATCCTATCTCTTACCTCATTGGGGATCACATTAGGGTGACCAGGAATGCCTTCAAAGAAAAGAGCTCTGTATCTATTCATGTGGACAGGCCTCCTTTGAAAATTCCCCAACTCATTATTACCATTTGGTCAAGAAATTCCTCCTTGATGTTGAATAGGTGGAGGAACACTCTGCTTGGGCTTGGTAGCTTGAAAACTTGGGTGAGGCCCCATAAGTTGAGTAGCTACATTAGGACCAGAGTTTTGAATATTTGGGTTCTTTCCACACTTTTGGACTTTAAAAGCACCACATTGATTGTCCACATTTAGATCAGTAGATGGATTCAATTATTGTACTCCTTGATTCACATGCATAGAACTAATTACATTCGTATTATTGGTAGCATGAAGTAAGGCTATCTTCATCTTCATATTAGCTGCAGCAGCCTCCAATTCCAAATTTTCTAGTTGTTTTGCCAAGTCATCCCTTCCTGGCTTGTTCAATGTCCAAATAAAATTGAGGTATTCCTTCAAGGTTGGAAACTTTCTACTGAGGCTCATTTATGATGATACCAACAACCTTTTGCTTACCTTTTTCAGGGGCATCTTTACTAGTTACTTTGAGTTTCACATTTCGTTGATTCTCATATGGGAACAACTGCCTAATGACAAGTCCTTCCTTCTCAAACTCATCCTTGTTAGGGTTTGATATTTTATTTGGGGATTTTCTTCTCAAATCATTGAGGGTACCAAACAATTCTAGATCCAGACTTTTTACTTCTTGATTCAGGCTTTTAGTCTTGAGGTCATTCCTTCTAGTCTCAACTAGGAGTTCTTCTATTTCCAATAATAAGTCATATATCCTTTTCCCACATTTTTCCTCTACTTCAGCTATTTCCTTTTCTTCTTTTCAAAGCCACAACCTCATCTTGCAACTTATCAGAATCATATGATGTTTCAGCAACAAAAGTCTCTTTTGGTGGAGCAAGATTTTCTTCCTCAGGAAAGAATCCAATGTCAGTATTTTCTCCATCCCAAAAGGGATCAAAATTTGTATTATCTCTATAAGCATCAACTGGTCCCATGGTTTTTGCATCTTTAGATGAAGATGAATTCCTTTCTAGAATGGGAATATCCATTTTTCCTTCAGAGGCATGTTGGGAATCATGTTTAGATGCCCCTCTTTTGGACCATTGTTTCCTTTGAGGCGTATGAAGCTCTTCTCCAAGATCCTTTTTAGGATTCATTTTGGAATATGATATGGTATTTCTTTGTTGGCTCATCTCATAGAAAAAACAAATACTTCACTATGTAGCACTGAAATACACAGAAGTTAGAGTCGCCACCCCTTTTTAGAGGATTAATATATATAGAGATCAAAACACCTTGTCCTGTCTCAGATTTCCTTTAAACAATAAGAAAATATAGAACTTTGCAGATAGATTAGGCTTGATAATTCCTCACCTAGAAACTTCAAGAAAATGATCTTTCACTGTTCATAACTACAAATCTTTTTTGTTCAATGGACTTCCTCTTGAAAATATACAAGGAACCATATTAGATATTTTAGAGTTATCAACTATTCCAACTGAGACAAGATCTGTATCATTTTTAGAATTAGGACCTTCAAACAATGTGCCACGGTAGATAAGAAAAATAAACTCACTTTAATGATTATGAGGAAAAACAAACTAATTATCAATATTATAAGGACAAATGCTTTCATGATCATGACTCTTAGAACATTGCAAGTTCCCCGGTAGAGTCACCAATTTGTTAGCTCTTTTTCTTGTAGAATCAATTACAATAGAAATAAATGCCAGACTCTCTTATACCCAAGTTAGATTATCATAGGGAAAAGGATAATTAACAAGGATGAAAAATCCTTCTACACTTTGGGCTCCACATACCCAGGTGGGTGCACCTTTGACAGAATATTATCTTTCAACAGTTTTTAATAGTGGATTAAGGATTAGCGATCGTTCTTCTTTTTATGCCATTAGGCTTAGGAAGGCTAACCTATTGATTCAGTCTTTAAGGAATCACTAAGATAAATTGTACTAAATACAATTAGCTAGAGATGTACTTGAAATAACAAAAATATAAAGATTGATGTCTGTTGTGAAGTCCTTCACACATCGCCCCAATTCTTGGGGACCCCCTAATTTTGAAGTTGGCTTGAGGGTATTGATGGCAAATTGATGGAATCCGGCATTGAGGAGGTTGGAGATTTCAAGGGAAATGATGATAGTACTAAACTGAGACAGTCATGGCTGCCCAACTCTCCCCCTCTGCTCTCCACCAGCCTCTGGTGATTTGTATCTTCCTCAACATGGAGGTCAAATAGCATAGAAGTGAATGAGGAACAAGTTTTGATGTTTTGGAAATTCTGGAAGCTTAAGTTTTGTAGCTGTCCTATGACTAGGTGGATTCTGCCCAGCCATAGGACAGTCTGTCCTATACTCTTGGGATTTCCGTCCAGCTCTTCCTCTTTGGCTTTCCAAGCCTCTCCCTCTTTAATGATTGGAGTCTCGATTGACATTGCCATGGAAAATGAAAGAATGCAATGGCATTATGTTTAAGACAAGGATGGAAACTTGATCACAAGACACAAGTGTCCTATGACTGGGCGGATTCCGCCCAGCCATAGGACAGCTTGTCCTATCACCTATGATTTTCCGCCATCCTCTAGTGGATTGTTAAATGGGCAAGTTGCAAGCATGAGGATGAGGAATGATGATTTGAAGGTGTATCATGTTTAATAGAAAGGCAAGGGTGATGAAGTTTGGAGACTTAGACAAAAACATAAATGTCATAACTGTCCTATGACTGGGCGGATTCTGCCCAGCCATAGGACAACTTGTCCTATGCATGGCAAAATTTTGCCAGCTCTCCAAGATGATGGAATGGTCAAGTTGTTGGCATGTAGGGTGTAGGCATGGTTTGAGAAGGAGTGAAGGTAGTTGGGAAGAAATTGATGAAGAGTTTGGGGAAATAGACAACAAACAAAATGTCATAGCTGTCCTATGCATGGAAAAATTCCGCCNGTGAAGGTAGTTGGGAAGAAATTGATGAAGAGTTTGGGGAAATAGACAACAAACAAAATGTCATAGCTGTCCTATGACTGGGCGGATTCCGCCCAGCCATAGGACAGCCTGTCCTATGCATGGAAAAATTCCGCCAGCCCCTCTCTTCATGAGTGTTGAGTGGTCAAGTTGCAAGCGTATGGTGGAGGCATGATTTAAGAGGTAGTGAAAATGGTTTGGAAGACAATGGTGAAAGACTTGGGAGTAAAAAAAAGAACTTAAAACTTTCATACCAGTCCTATGACTGGGCGGATTCTTCCCAGCCATAGGACACCTTGTCCTATGGGCTACAAAATCCTTCCCCAAGGAAGTATAGACAATCAGGCCTCTATGAATTTGACAACCCAGCCTTGGGTGTATAGCAAGATGAGACGTGTCTATGTTTGGCAAATGTTTATCACCCACTATGCATGAAGAATGAGGAACTTTCATACCAGTCCTATGACTGGGCGGGTTCCGCCCAGCCATAGGAATGGCTATCCTGTGGGAGATGGATTTCCGCCCCCACCTTGGGGAATTGCAAGATGAGAAAGGGGGAACGAATTGCAAGTAAAAGAAAATACTTTAGTGAAGGACTTCGCCTAGGAGAAGGAGGGATGTCTTATTCCCTCTTGGGCGGAATTGTCCTATCTATAGGACAATTCTGCCCCATTATAACTACTCTTCCTAGAGGCCAAGTTGACCCCCCCCCTTTCCCTCATTTGAAATATAAGCATTTTAAGTCGGCCAGCATGGAGGGGTAAAAGAATTAAATGCAAAACAGGTCGGCCATTTAAACAATGGCGCCAAACAATTAATTTCAAGATATGTTGTCCCTTTTGGAGGGAAGAAATTAAATGCATGTGCATTGGAGAAGTAAACAAGTCAGCCCCTAGTGGTTTTGGAGAGGAAATGTATAAATTGGAGGATGTTTTTTCACTTCTCTCAATCATAATTCGATTTGTAATCTTCTCTAGCAACAGCCTCTAGCTCTGATTTTTTGAACATTTCCAGATTTCTTGCTTTTTTTTTGCAAGATAAATTTCCATTTCCAGAATTCTGAGATTTAGTTTTTTGAGGGCAAATTTCCAGCTTGGTGGAGTTGAAGACTTCTTTTCTCAGCCTTGGAGGTAAGAATTTTGATTTCGTTCCAGATTTATTTTGAACTTCCAACCATGGATAAATGTTTATCAAGCATTTTGGGCAATTTTCTAGGACTGATTTTTCCAGAAATAACATAAGTTTATTCATTTTTGTCATAAAATCAAGGTTGTAAATGCTTAAATCTGGAAATTTTAATCTATTTTCTTCATTTCCAGAATTTTGGAAAGTGAAATTTCATTGCAAGAATCAGTCCTAGGTGGGATTATCTCGATGTTTGAATGTTTCTAAGATTGGTGTGTTGTAGGTTGGATTGGATGGATCCCGCATCCGGGAAAGCACAAAGGCAGGCCCAGCTAAAGAGGGACACAGAAGATATGATGCCAAAGACTATTTTTTCGTCCAAATGGAAGAAAATTGGAGATACCAACTTTGGGCTAGTCAACATGATCCAGTTGAGGAATAGGGCAACAAGGGAAGGCTCTTCCAGGTTAGCTAAGAGGATGATCAAGAACAGGATTGCACAGGCTGCAGCCTTTCCCCCCACTCTTCCATGCCCGGAGCTCGTCCTTGAGTGTGCCACCCACTACGATCAGCATACCAAAATAGTATATTATGGGAGCAGGACAAAGAAGAAGATGCTTGTCAATTTGAGCGACCGAGCTATCCAGGAGGTATTCAACATACCCCACCACCGAGTCGGCATCTTCATGACAAGAGACCAGGCAGCTAAGCATTACAACGACAACACTGCTCATTACTCGACTCTCCTGTGCGAGGAATGGTTAAAGGAGCCCAGGAAGAGACACTCCAAGTTACCAAATTTTTCAAGGACAGATTTGAAGGAGGAGTACGGTGATTTGATTTTGATGTTGAGCTGAGTGATGGGGTTCCCACAGGTAGGATTGCTCGAGCCTTGGATGTTTTACTTCATCGAGAAGATCTCAAATGAAGGTGTGATGTTCGACTGGGCCCAGATAATTAGTGAGAACTTGGACCTCCAGTTGAGGCTTGTGCATAATTCAAAGACTTTCTACATGGGATCATATTTATTCTATATGATTGCCGGCATGTTCCAGTATCCAGGACTCCGAGCTATGGGTGAAGTTGGCAATGGACCCGGGCAGTACTTGGTACATGAATTTTATCCCCAACTCCACCTCCATTGCACTAAGTATTTAAAAGTATTCTACGACACTTTTTCCAAGAAGACAGTGAGGATATTACAAGGGCTCCCCAAAGGAGGTTATCATCAAGGGCAGAGAAGTTGGTCAGGAAGTACAGATGGTGGTATATCCAATTTCAGAAATTCACATACATCAGGATAGCAGGGAGCACGTGTTGCTCGATGAAACTACCAAGGTATCCACCCAACAGACTGGTAGTCATGGAAGTAGCAAGGCAGTTGAGCCACTTTGACAAGATCTAGAAGCTTAAACATAAACAAGGGGTCACTTTCCCACTTCAGGCAGGCGCTGATAGTTGCAACTCTTTGGCAGTCATGGCAGTGGCAGAGGAGGAGTTGAAACTTTATGCTTTGGCTCTTTACGAGGGGAGGCAGAGTTTTGATCCCAACCAACAGATCTAGATGGCTTATGGAAGCCCTTACAGACATGTACCCCATATTGAGGATTACTGGGCCAATGCGGCTGATGACTTCGAAGTGAGGAAAAGAGCTTTCTCCAGGATAACGGTTGATATGATGAGAATGTACAAGTGGAGACAAATCTAGATACCAGACCAGTTGGAATAAGATGGTAATACTGTAAGGCCGGAATTTGGCACTTTGTGTGGTTTAGAGTTGGATCCCATTGAGTGGGGAATTGAAAGTGAAAGTTCTCTGGAAGCATTGATGGTGCCAGTTGATCTTTTCACTTACGAGTGGTTTGAGAGAAAGATGACTAGACTGTGAGGAACAGGCATCCCCCTCACTTATGAAAAGATGAAACTAGTGGAAGAGATCCCGAAGGAGTCCTCTGGTCAGCATTCGGGAGGCAATGGAGGACCCAAGCAGTTGAACAAGAAAACGAAAGAGGCAGAAGGTGGTGAACCCACAGCTAAGAAACAGAGGGTGAGCACTGTACCATCAAAAGAAAGCACCGCTCCCACACAAGAAAGAATTCTGAGGGATCAAGGCAATGTGGAGCCTCCCCAAGGTAGCTCATCATCAGAAGATACTTCCAACTCCAGTTCCGGATATTCACCACTTTCCATCAGTCAACAGGACAAGGGGACATCTTCACCAGGAGGCAGGGAGATAGAATTGATTGACATTGAGACACTTTCTGATGAGGAGGGGGGTGCACCCCAGGTGATTCGAGAGACTTTTCCTAGGTAGGATGAGCCCAACTGGGAATTGGGAAGGTGTACTGCACCTAGCTGGCTCAGAGATTTCTTAAAACCTAGGAAGACTATCATGCCCATCATGCTGGAAGACAACATTGATGATATCTTACAAGAGATTGAGAAAGAGAAGGAAGAGCAGCCAGCTGAGACAATAGCGAAGGTTATCAGAGACAGTTCTGGGACCTGCAGGGTTCAAATTGCAGTTCCAAAGGGAGATAAGTTCAAGAATGATGTTCGGGTTCAGGACTACGAGATTGTAGAACATGAATTGGGAACCACCACTAAGGAGATTGAATATGAGGAACTTCAGGACGGCCTCCTCGCCATGAGACAGAGATTAGACAAGGAGATTGAGGAAAATAATAAGTATAAGGATGAGAATCAGAGATTGGTGGCCTATTTCAGGGATGCTTGCAGGCCTATCTAGCAGGTGGATCAGTCAATCGTGCCACCTCTCACTTTGGAGAAGGGAGATATGGATAGCTTGGAGAATGCTAGGGCCACACTTCAGGGAACTCAGTCTTGGGCAGCAGGCCTCATTCAGGAGGGTTTGACTTGTTTGCTAGGATTTGTGGAGAAGTTCCAGCCATTTGTCACTCTCAGGGCAAGGTTCCAGGCATATGATAAACTGTGGAAGAATATTATTGCTTATATAATACCAAAATTGCTTCTTTATCATTGTTGTGTCTTGCTTGGTGATTAAGAACACTTGGTGTTATTGCATGGTTTCTACTTCCAATTGTTAGATTTAGATTTCATTGAGTTTCTTTAGAATAGATTTCATTTCAAGAAAGTTGTTAAGTAGGAATAGAGTAAATGGTTAGTTGCATGGTGATGTTAGCAAGTGTTTGATAGGGATCTTTATACTAGGCCACTAGCATCCTAGTGGCTCATTAGGAAGCCTTGTGTGGTACTCTAGTCTCGTTTCCTTTGAATCATTGCATCTATGGAGGTAGCACCATTGGTAAGCTTTCATTAGGTTCGATCCCCATCCATTTGTGAACTTCTTCATCCCTAGGAGTAGTAGTTAGGCAGTAAGTAGCTTAGTAGTGATAGTTTGTTGAGTGAAGTTGGAAGTGATATAAATTCAGGAGGAGGAACAAAGGGAGTATACATTGAAAAGCTAAAATCCATCGCCATCATAGACAAAGTTCAATATCTTTGAAGGAACAACGTAAGCCTGCCGACGTGATTACCAGCAAATCACATCATTGTAACTGAGTTAGGATCCATAGGTGTAAAGAACCTTGGAGTGTTTCCTCACGTCCTTTGTGAGTATATACTTTTCAAGAGAGGGTTGAGCGTTTGATATCCTGTATCAAGTGTTTAGTCCTATATGTTATGTAGTGGTACAAAAATCACATCAAAAATGTCCTTGTCATCTAGAATTTTTCCTCTTGCTGATGCAGAGCCCCAATATCTATTTTTTCAAATTTCTCAACCTCTTTGGTGTTAGCTGTCCCCTTCGTGTTTATTGTCTCATGCTACCGGGGTGACTATACCATACTTGCTAACCCATGTTGTGAACACCTCATCACTCAGCCAATTAAAACTGAGGACCTCATCTCTCTAGCTGTTGAACTCTTCCCAGTCATCATTAGATTTCTCAACTTCTGCCTCCCAGGATTCCAAAAAATGCCTTGGCTTTGTTCAAAATATCAATAGTTAACACAAACCAGCTAGTATTTTCCAATGTAACAATACTTTTTGTCCTGATGGTTAGTGCTTCATTCATTTGTCTTAGCCATAAGGCTTCATTCTTTATGTTCCCATCTTCTTTGAACATATTGGGAAACATATCATATCTATCCCTGGAAAACTCTTCTCTCAAAATTGTAACCCTCTTTATGACCATGTTCTTCTTGATGTCCAAATTGACCATCAATTTGAGACATTTATGGGTGCTTGTGAGGATGATATCAATATTATTCTGTTCCTTTGAGAGAGAGAGTAAAAGGATTTGACATGGGCTGCCTTCCATTTCCAGTTATTCATTATCAAATCCCACTACTCCTTTTCATCATCATACTTGCTTATGATGCCTGCAATCTTCTTTCCCAGTAGATAGAGGTTAGAAAGGTTGACCTCACTGGCACACCTTTTGAGGTTGGAAAATATTTGATCAGAATGTTTTTGTTTCACCAACTCCTTAGCCTCTTTGTATGTAGGGGAATCTTCAAGATCCCTTTTACCCTCTTCTTCTAGCCTTGATCTCTCACTGATCAATCTGTTCTTCTCAACCTCTAATTCTGCTCTTTTGGCATCAATGGCTTCTTGGGTAGTGGGACTTAAAGGTGTAGGGGATGGGGGATATCTCACAAATGGACTAGAGGAGGAGGGTTGGTGAGGTTCCTAAGAAATTACCCCTTGGGGCACAAATTGAATCTTTTGTTTACCCTCCAGCTCTGCTATTATATTATCTTTCATCAAGGATTTGACCTTTTCCTCATTGTAAGATTTAACTACAAACTCATATTTCTCATTTAAGCTGACATAGGCTTCCTTTTCTCTCTCAACTATCTTCATGCTTAAATTATTTGCTTGAAATACAAGGTTTTCAGCTTCAATTCCTGAAGTGTCAGCAACCCTCTTCACAATTAGACTGCTTGTATCTTCAACCTCGTCATCTTCCTTTATTCTCCTCTTGTCCTTTTTCTTTAATGACCAAATTGCTAGAGCTGCGTGATCTTCACTAAACTGGGCACCAATTGATGTCCCAACAGTGCTCATAGGTTTTTATTTCTTTCTAATAGCATCAAAGACTACTGCATTTGCTAGATCCCATTGAGGTAATATAAGAATTCCCTACATTTTAATTATTTGTCTACTCTCTTCAGGGGTGATCTTATCAAAATTTGATATCATCTCCTTCTTAACTTCCTTCTATATATCTTCCTTGGCAGAGTTGGGTTGGGCTTCTTGCAGCTTTTGGAACTTGTGATTGAATTCATCAATGTGGCATCTCCATAGAAATTGAATGAATGCCCTGGTTTTAATGAAATTGTCATCAGACAAGAATTCATCACTGGCCTATTTGGTTATAGGATCCAATTCCCTCCCAGCAAACTCTGCTACTGTGAGGTCAGTTTTTGTATGTTTAGGGGCCTCTGGCATCCCTTCTTGTAGCTCCTGAGTAGTAACAACCACTTCACCAGCATTCCTCAATTTGACCAAATGCTCACCGATGGCCTGATCATCATATTGCATGGGGGAATGGGAAGGAGAGTATAATTCACTCTCTTGTTCTTTTTTTTCCACCCTTTGTCTTTTGGGAGAGGGCACCTCTTGAACATCAATATATTCTGGCCTCTTTCCTTTGTGTTGAAGAGGTTTGTCAACTTTAGGAGCAATATTAGTGTATCCTCTCCTTTTATACACTACATAATCACATGGTGAGACTATTCTACCCTGTGGAAATTTATTCAGGACAACAAGAGTCCTTTCTGGATCATTTTCAACTGCTCTTTGCCTCTTCTCATTTAGGGTTTGCATGATCCTCTCAAAAAGATTCATTAGGGAGTCAATTTTGTAAGACCATGGGAAAAAATCCTTTAAAGGATCATAAGTCTTGTCAAAATTTTGTACAAAGTCCAAAGACTTCTTGTATGCTATCCACTTCTCCTTCTTGACTTCCTGAACACCAAGGTCAAAAATATTTCTGATGATATCCTCAGTGTAGTTGAACTAATGTTCTAATATCAAGCATTTAGTCCTCTTCCTGAACATACCCATGATAAAATCTTCATTATCTGTACATCTGGACATAGAAGTGGCTAAATGATAGGGCTCAAAATACTTGTCAAACTGTGTCCACCCACCTTTGGTTATGATGAAGTTATGGGCTCTGGTGAGGGTAGGAAAGATATTTCCCTTCATCTTTCCGGTCAGGGCTTCTTCCTGTAGCCCACCTAATTGCCTTATAATTTCTGCTACTCCAATCTTGAGTGGGTCTCTATAGGGTAGCACATAAGGAGTTCCTCTAAAACCACAAACCCTAATTACTGTAGAAAAAGGGTACAAAATTAAATCTCCCCAATTATGAGAAATTTTTAGCTTCGGGGCATATTTCATAGGCCTTAAAAGCCTCATCATTTCACTGTGGACCCTAGCATTCTAGTTACTCAACAGTAACTTGAGTCTAGTTGCAAAAACCTTATCAAAATACACATAACTAGCACCCTTCCTGTCCCATGACAAATCTGCACTCCACATTTGGACAGGCAATTCTTTACCATCTTGGAATTTATCCAGTTCCATTTCTTCCTCAAAGAAGTCTGCATTATTTTTCAAGAATATATGCATCATGAGGGAGTACAAGCCCATTGACTTCTGTATGTTACTATCTTGAATTCCTGACAGACCCTCATGCATTTCCTGAGAAATATAAGATGAAAAATCAAATACTACTGACAGGTGGGGATGCAGAATTTGAACAACCATTAGCATTATATGGACAGGCATTGTCACTTCTTCATCTACCCCCAAAACTCGGCAAAAAGCACTATACATCTTTCTGGCCTTTCCATTAAAAAGATCCAATTTGAATGGTTCTGGGGTTCTGGGCCCTACTACAACCAAGTTCCCTATTTTATTAAAATACCCCTTCATTGCTTCATCCCTGTAATAGTCCTTCTAATTATGGTATACTTCTTTAAAGTATTCAAAATCAATATCATCCATATGTTGAGAGGTGTCAGTCAGCTTGAAAATCCTTCTGATTTCATCAATTGATATAGTCAATAGTATATTTCCCTGGGTATCCCTAACAACCCTAGCCACCTTATCATAAGTGTTTACAATCAAAGTGAACAATTAAGTGTCCATGAACACATTAGGTGCTATTAGTTTTCTCACATCTAATTCCCAAATATTACATTCTGGGGTAGCGGTATTCCTCTGGCTATAGGCCTTCCTGAACAGAGTGAAGCCATCAAAACTGGTATTGGCATCTTTCACCCATCTACCAAAATCGTATAACGCTTCTCCAATTTTGAAGTGGGGATGTGGTGGAACTACCCTTTTAATTTGTGTGGCATCCCCTGAGGACAGTGGCAATTGTTGCAACAAATCTTCCCTAACATTTCTCTTTTGGTAATCAATCTCTCCAGAAACCTCAACTCTAGGGGCCATTCTAAGGTTTTTTCTTTCGATACTAGACTCAGATTCTGAAACAAAGCTCTAAAACCTTTCTGAACTGCAAATTCCACCACAATTTGAATGCTAGTGAATTAGTAAGCTTACCCATTCTGCACAGAAGTCACGTGAAGCCAATTTTCTCTGCAATCACATTTTTTCTCGAATGATTTTGATGAATCATTGTGACTGAAAGTCAACTTAATCAATTCTACGGCCTCAATCAAATTAATCTTTTGAATTGAATTTGACTGGAGTTTTCACACATTCTGTAATTAATTCACAGGCTTCAATTTCATGGCTTAATGACTCTCTAGAACATATTTTACCAACTTTCAATTTGAACCGTAGATTCTGGACATCGTTCTCTGCATCTGATGGCTATCTTATTTTCCTGAAAACAACTATCCACCAAGGACATGTGTCACCTCCACTTAATCGCTTACTCACTAGATGTCAAGCACTTTCCCTTTAAGTGATTAGGCAAGCCGTCAGATATGAAACAACTTAACTGTGGTTTAAGTTCTCTTCAGCTCTGAATGGCCAGGTCCACCAGCTGCCAGATGTCATCACCGCTTAATGGCTTGCCCGATAGATGTCGTGCATCTTGGGTATAATACATTAAGTCGACCGTTAGATCTTTTTGGGCTTTAACATCCTTTATGTTGTATGTGACTGGACCCACATTCTTTTCTGGATAGGTGTCACCTCCACTTAATCGCTTGCCCATTAGATGTCGAGAACTTTTCGTTTAAGCCATTAAGTGGGTCGTTCAATTCTTTCATACTTGCCCACTATTTAACAGAGAACATTTACGACTGTTTGGCCCCACCAACAACACGTGTCACCACCACTTAATTTTTTTCTTGATAGATGTTGTACACTTTCTGATTAAGCCATTAAGCTGACCGTTCGGTCAAAGATGACTTGCTCGACACATAAGGTGATGATGTAAAAGGGATTTTTCATGGTGAGACTTAGGAATTATTAAAGCGGTTAGGATAACATAGTCTTTTTGAAAAAACCAACCCATTTAACATGAACACATGAATTAAGGTAACTTAAGTGACCAAAAAAGTAACACAAAAATAGAATCGGTCAGGACAGTTAGGGTTTTTTAGTCATTTTCCACCATTTTCAACTAGGTTAAGGGTTTAAGCAAACTTTGCAGAGGCATAAGAACAATTTTAAATCTCAATTTCAAATCCTTGGACTCTACCAATGACAAGGGACCCTAAGAAAAATACAAGGCACAATTTAAACAGGAAATAGCACTAACAAATAGTCTCACAGGTGAAGGCACCGTGAGTAGGCTCTTGTATAGGCATTTTTGGGGGAGTAGGATCAACAGTTTATTGTCTTTCTAAATGGGAGATCATGATGACCTTATCTAGTGTGGCACAGTTCACCTCAAAATGAGTGCTGGTGTCATGCAATCTACTCTAGTTAGTCAGGGGCTAGAGTTCTGTGACTGGAATGAAATGGGTAGGTCCAACACTTCCCTGGCCGATGTTTTGGTTCAAAGGAGGACCTCCGGTGTTAGTATTGTTATTCTATTTTTGTTGGTTTGGCTAAGGCCTGTTATTATAATTCCTTCCTCTAGTATTGGTATTTAATTGGCCAGAGAAGATATTCCCTCTCTAGGAATTGGTTTTGCGGGGTGCAAAAGACCCTACCTTCAGCTGTCCCATGTCCACAGTCAGTGAGGACAACAATCATCGGAGGGATTCTACCTCGACGAATAGCTGGGTGTTCTCATAACAATGTGATAGTTGTTGTGGTTGGTTCCTAGGGAAGGGAATAACAACTACCAGAGTTGAGGGCAACAGTCCTCTAGCCGCGGGTGATAGGAAGAAAGGCAATCTAGAAGGTTGTGCTGAAGGTTGTTGTGTTTGCTGTGGCTGGTTCTAGGGAACAAATTCCAGACCTAGTATTTTCTAGGCTTGTGATGGGTATAAGTGTAACCACCTAAAATTGGTCTGTCACAACTATGGACCCTATTTGCCCTAAGTGTGATCATGCCCTCGATTTATGTCTAAGCGACCCTGTTACTGTTTGGCATATTTCTTTTAAATCAATTTAATGT
>MU225079.1:5484576-5499880 GCA_018584345.1 Thuja plicata
TGTTCATACTCTTCCTAGATTAGAAGGCAATAGGTCGCCTTTAGAGGGTTTTGTGTGTTTTTCATGCTTTTACTAACCCTAAGTTACTAAAACAATGATCTATTAAAGTGTTTGTGTCCATCTAACAGGTACCAAATATCACACACACAATAAGTACTGGACCTAAAGGTCTATTAGCAGTGGTGAGGGATTCATGGCCATCGCAGGGGCACCCATTGCCTGATTGGGATTATAGCCCCTGGCATAAGAAGTTTCGCTGGGTATCATGTTGAAAGGCATGCTCTGCCCAATCTCGCCCGGAGCTTTGTTCAAATTGTGGGACAACTCTAAGGCTAGGTTGTAAAATTTCACCAGAGTATCCCGGTTAGTGGGGGTGGTCATTCTCCATAGAAGAGTGTCAACGAAAGGGTCCATTGTGTTGAGGTACATCTAGATGGTTACATTTGTAGATAGGATGAAGGGACCCGTGCACTGCTTTTAGGCACATTGGAACCGATGGTTGAATGTTGCAAGGAGTTTGTTCGGTTCCTTCCTAATGGAGCTAAAATGGATATGGGACCATGCTGGGTCCACATGTATGTGGAAGGCTTCTAGGAAGGTGTCTTCCATATCCTGCCAACTGTTAATGGAGTTAGCGGGTAGGTTAAGGTACCAGTTTAACTCATTCTGTCACAAGGATAGAGGGAACATCCGGGTTACAACATATTAATGTTGGATCTAGTGTTAGTTCATGGCATCTTTTTATACCTATAGATTCTCTTTTATGGTTCATGAGCCTAAGTTCTCATATCAGGGGCAGATCTTTTCCAGGTGCGCAGGGAGATCGTTGGTTGCACCTGAAAGCTGTCCCATTAGGGATCTGGTGTTACCAAAGTATGCAACCATTGGGGGTGTTGGATTTTAGCTAGGTGGAGTGCTAGTTCCTGAGGTTTTCTAGGAGACTTGGGTATTATGAGATGTAGTAGATCCCCAGACAAAGTTGGATGGCTTGGTTTTTGGGGTCTGCCTCTTTTGAGCAGGAGGCTCAAGTTCAACAAATCTTCTAGGAATTGGGGTTGATCTAAGGACTCTTTCGAATCGGGCAGGTGAAAATGATCCAATCCCACTAAAGGTTTGCTTCCTAAAAATATGGCTTGGGGAACCCTCAAGTGGTGTAAAATCTAAATCCTCAGAAGGTGACGAGCTCAGGCTCTCCTTCTAGCGCCAGTTTTTGTTGACGGGACTTTGTGACCGAGTCCACCAACAGACGTAAGTTATAACCAGGTACTAGGGTACCGACCAACTTTGCCTGTAAAGGTTGTCTAGGGAATAAATTATCTGGGCCTTCAAGCATGTGAGAGTCAATTTTTGAGTGGATAGCTAGTTTTCTTGGCTCATCTTCTCTGAGGATTTCATTAAGTTGGGGTTTCTTGCAAGAATTTGGACTATTAAAGAAACTTCAAAAGATACGCCAGGGTTAGAAGTATTCCATTCTATCTATAGTTGTGCAAATACATTTAAAACATCAACCAAGCTCTAACATGCTACACTAAAATATTGAATGCATACAGAACTATCATTTCATACATATTCAATAGTGAGGGGAAAAGAAGGTCATTAATCTACTAAAAACATCAGAGCAAGGGACATTAGAAACATACAACACAAAAGAATGTTAATCCAGAGATCAGAACACTAACAACATCATTGCCAAAACTCTTCTTTCCTCATTAACAGGTTTTCCAATGAGCACTAGTGCATACAATTATATATCCAAGGGAGCATCTATCTACTAAAATTATAAGAACTAAGGAGCATGTAGCTCTGAAACTACTAGAAATGAAATGCTGAAATACTATAGCTATGGAATGCAAAATCCTCAATTCTGTCGACCCTTGGAATGAGGTCAGACTTATTATTTATACACATGTTTTTTCCCTAAAATTAACCTAACTTAACTTTACACTCAACAATGAAAAATGATTTTTGGTGGCCGGTACTACCTGCACCATGCTATAACAACCTCGAAGAGAGTAGAGGTCTGACATGTCAGAAGAATAAGAAAAGAAAAGAGGTGTGGAAGAATCAGCCTTGAGAAGAGAGATAGAGGGAGAATAGAAGAAACCTGATCCCCAGGGATTGAGGCTACATGCCTCATCAATGAAAAAGTGGCTTACTGTCACCGATGCACCAGGTGTGTAATGTTGGAGCGGCACCTTGGGAAGACCATCTGTCAAAACCATCCCTCGAGTTGACATGCCTTGTTGGGATCACCTACCTTCTGGCACCCTTATTAACTGTCTGATAATGACCAATCAAATCTAGGGAACCTAGATGTAGGTCATCAAAGGATGAAAAATTTATTGGATCCAAGGCTCCAGGATATGGGAGCTTGCGCTCAAAGAATAGAGAATTTTCAAAGTATACCCTGTTGATGAATACCTCTGGAATCCAGAGGACCTTATTACTCCTTATTATTTTTGATTGTTTCCAGGAGCTGGGTGATTCCATCCTCATCAATTTCCTTTAGGCCAGCCCAATGGTACTTGGCCACCTCCACCTATTTTCCCAAATTCAGAGTATTTTCTTTGAATTCTGTGGCCATTTTTGCCACGTCATGAGCCTGGAGCACCATGTGTGTTATACATGTCTTTTTTGCTCCATCCATTCCCTCTGGGGATTGGTATCAAGACTTCATTAGCTTGTCATATTTTCCCACGGCGTATTACTTCAGAGTACATGTTTTAGTAATAAAGCGATCGACTCCCAAAACCTTTTAAAAAAATGCCTTGTATAAATTTAAAGAATAGTCCACCTCTAGAACTTTGTCTGGCAGGGTCCCTACCAGTTGCTTGATTACCTCCAATGTGAGATCAAGTCTAGAGTGCTGGGTCTAGACAAAGTCAAAGGACTCCTCTCCCAAAATTCTAGCCTCGGAAACAATTTCCTCCCCAATGCTCATGAGTTCCCCTAACTCACCTATCCATGCCTCGTATTTCTCAATCTCTCCCTCCCAGATGGAGATGGTAGTTTTGTCCTGGTGTAAAATGTTGCTGGTTGCATATAGGTCTAGGAGTGTGGCCACTAGAAAATGTCAGACATTTCCCACCTTTTCAGCTACACAATCATCAACTACCCATGCTTTCCTCTTCATTCCTTTAAGTGCATCTATGTCACCCTGTGGGAGTGGTGCCCCAGACCTAGAAGATTATGGGAGATTGAAAGTGATGGGCTGTGCAAGCTCTATTAATAGCCCAATAAGGTTTGCGTTCTTTTCCTTTTCTTCTTTAAATTTCTGGGCTTCCTTCTCGTAGTAGACTTCTACCACCTTGGCTGCTTCTTTTAGCAGGTCTAACTCCCCCTACTTTTCCCTCTTCCCCAGAGATATCTCTGTGATTGCATACTCCTTGGCCTTTGTTGTTGTCATGTCTGCCTCTAGGGGAGGTGTTGTGACTACCACAACTGTGTCTCTACCTGGCCCAGTCTGGAGGGTATGGACTATATAGGATTTCTTTGCCTTGAGGGGAAACTGTGCTTGTGCCATCATCTCCACCAAAGAGAGATGGGCCTTGGCCGGTGTTGGGGCCTTCCTTTTTCTAGAATCCACAACCATTTTGGTGGTAGGGTGGCCTTGCTGCCAGAGTTTGATCATGTAAATCCCCTCCAGGGTTCTGTTGCACATCTTCAGTATTTTGAGTCTCTTTGGACTCTTTCCTTGTATCCTCAGGTCCACCGACACTACCCGCCTTAGTGGAATTAGTATCATCAACCCTGGTGTCCATGTCTTGAGTAGCGTCATCTTTGACATCTGTATCTCTAGGGTTCTTCCCCTCACCTTGCTACTGTTGTTTCCTTTCATCAGCTCCTACTTGAATGTTTTCCTCTACTGGTGTATTTTTTGGAGGTGGTTGAGGTATCAAGCCAAGATTCAGTGTTTGGGCCGTTGTGATTACCTCACCAAAGGTTACCCTCATTGGGGTAGGAGGCGGTGTCTAAAGCATGGCGGCTAACATCATGATTGCTCCCGTATGTCTAGTTCTCTCATTAATTGATGATTGCTTGTTCTATGCTTTCCTTTCCTCCATGGTTTTGGTCTCTAGGACCTTTATCACCAAAACATTGGAGACATTTACCTATTCTTTCTTCTTCTCCCCTTCTTCCTGGCCTTCCTTCCCTATAACAGGTTCTTTCTTCGGGGTCTACTTCTCAGCAGGAATCACCACTTCCTCTTGGGAAGCTACCTCCTCTACTACCTTCCTGATATCCCCTTGTAGTTCTACAAGCTCATCTTCCCTTAACATGTCATCAAATTCATTATGTGGAGGGGAGGTCTCTAGGGGATCTTTGGGTTGATTGTCTAGCTCTAGTGAGTTCGATGAAACAGTTTATATTTCAGGGATACCAGACATCCTAAGTTCTGGCTCCACCTTTGGCTAAGGGCTACTTTTCCTTTTCTTCTTTTTCCTAGTTACAAAAGGGGTCCCAACGTCCACCATAGCTACTCACTCTTCCTCCACTTCGGTCCTCGCTACTCAAACCATTAGTTCTAGAAGTGAGAGAGAAATGGAAGAGCAGACCGGTCCGACCATAATAACTAGAGTGGCCAACCGAGTGATTAACTTTTCCTTCATGTGTTGGGTTGCTGCTAGAGTTTTCTAGATTTTTTCCACTAGGGGAGTGGTGATCGAGACTTGAGATAGGGTCCCCATTTTCCTCTTTCCTCTTTCCTCACCCTATGAGGAGGTTTTGGCTTGAAAGTTGAACCCCACACAAATGGGCCAACTTTACTTGTACTTCTCAGGCATGCCTTTTTGAAATATGCATGACTGCACTCAATCACATCGTGGGTGAGGTCCTATATTGTTGGACCCTCCTGCACATCCCAATTCACCAGAGGGAGGGCCATCTTATCTACTCCCTTTTCTTTATATTGCGGGTCCACTGTGGACCCGGTATCCAAAAAGTCATCCAAGAACTTTTGAAGCTTAAGCCTCTTCATCATTCCCATTGTCATCCAGACGAAATGCCAGTTCTAGACTTCAAAGTCATCCCAACAGTCTTCCCAAAATCTTCCATGTGATACTCATGGGGTTCTGATTCCCGAGGAAGTGCCATTGCTATTTTGCCTAGCGGATCAAAATTCTTCCACTCTAGATAAAACTTTGCTAGCTCTAGACTTTTGAGTTCATTGTTTTCCTCCTTTGCCGCAACCAGATTAAAAGAGTAGTTCCCACAAGTGATTGGGAATGGGACATTTTTCACCTTCTTCACTATGAAGAGGGTGTGCAGCTCCAAGATTTGCCTACAGTACTCTAAAAGAACTATTTTATCCCCATAATGTTTAGGCAATAATAGGGTTTCCCGGAGAAGCCTGTCACCTGAATGTATGTATGTTGTTGAAACTGAATGTAATAATGGCCATACATTCTGACCAAGTCTATTGCTTCTTTGGAGAGCCATTGTTCAACATCTCGAGTAGGTGTGAGGAGGTTGTAGTAAATGAAGACATCATTCACTCGACAGAAGTTGAGGAAACTAGCCTCCCATTGGATCCAAGGGAAGTAATCCCAGGGAGCATTCTGGTCTGTGCCAGTTTCGAGCATACCTACTATAAGTAATTCCTAGGTCATAGGGTGTTGTTGCACTAGTGCTCACAAAACAAAATATATCCTGTAGAATTTGCAAGACTTGGTGACTTGGAGAAGTTGGGAGTCCACATGATTTGCAATGATAGTGACCTAATCAAAGTTTTGCTTGCCAGAGGAGATGCCCAACAAGAAATAGTACATCCATGCCAAGAATTCCCAGGCATGGGGCTATCCAAAGACCTTACATAGTGTGATGATCCCCATCTGTATGCTTTCTAAAAATTTGGTTCGGGGGATTTCTAGCTTCATCTTTTTGAAGTCTTTCCTTGGCACCGTAAGCCAATTTTGTTGAGACACTATTATGAAATTCCTCCAAGGTTAGAGCCCGAGTGAGAATGACCACATCATCAAATTGGGGAATCCCCAGCCATGCATAAAAATTCATAGTGTCCAGGGACACCATAGGCATTGGGTATTTGGTTGGAACTGGGGCGACGAGCATGACAACCTGGACGACTGTATTATAGTATCCTGCCAAAGTGAGAATGAGCTTTGGGGCTTGCATGGAGTAGGGGAAGCAAGCAGCTTTGATGATCCCAGAGTTGGCCACATTGATGGCCAATGGATCTCCGACCATCCATTATATGAACATCATTTTTACTAGGGCCTGCATTTTGTCCCACATTCCGACACTAGTGTCGGTGATCAACTGAAGTTTGGAATCAATCTTTGATCCTAGAATGGTGTCTCCCTTTAGATACTTCATTGTCAATGGGAGCTTTTCTAGGGCCTTCTCGGCCTTGGTCCTAATAGCTTCCTGGGTGGCAGCAGTGGTGGGGAGATCTAGACTCCCGGGTGGAGATGATGCAGATGCCTCCGACATGATTAGTGAGTATAATTCTGGCAACCTGCAAAGCAAGTTGACAGTCAGTATTTATACAAAACCAAGCATTATTCTAGATTCTGGAGATCTTACCATCGCATCACACCTATTCCTGAAAGAATTTTTAGCTCATGTCAAACCCCAAAAAGATATACATATAATAAGAGTGACTTAGGAATTTGACCTCTTCCCAGACCTACGGGGACTCCATCACATGTGATGAGAAAGAAGCAAGGAGAAAATGAATACTTGGGACCCGAAGTCCAGAAAACTAACAGTTACTAATGTGAATATAAATGAGCCATATTAGGCTGACATGGGGGTTTCATGTGGCCATGCAGTAATGGGAGTTATGGCATTAACACTGAAAATTGTGCGAACACATGAGGAAATTAATTCCACTTGGGCCGAACTTGAATGCTCACAGGGGAACTTAATCCACCATTAAGACTGACTTGACAGAGGAGAGAGAAAATTGACATGGCTCAAACCAGTGAGGTGCCGAGTTCAAACTAGGCAAACATCTTCCTTGAATGAGCTCCACATTTGGGGTTTCTAACGCACGGAGCGCGACGAGCTTGCTACTAGGTAGTGTAGGATATTGAGGGAATATACAGACAGAGCTGAAGCACACACAAGGGCCGAAGCGTGACTCACAAGCTTGGCCAAAAACACACATATATACATATATACACAGGAGGATTGCATAATTTATAGAATATATAGAATATACAGAGGCACTCACATTATTCTACAAAATATACAAAGTATACAAACTATTATAGTTGCACAGGGGGTGGAAAACCCTCTGGCCGAACTGTCCCACCAATGGGAGGCAATAGAAAAGCCAATGTGAAAGATGCAGTGAACAAAAATAGGAAAAAACCAGATAGAAAGCAAGAGAAACACAACCCCAAAAAAACTAGAGAGGAGAGAGCCAAAGGCCTACCTGGAAACATGAGGAATGCGGGAAAGATGATCACGGGAGGCACTCTGCAACAAGTTAACTTTCAAGAAACCATGAGAAAGCATTGTAAATCACTATTTAATCATTGTTAATCACCAAAGAAATCTTCACTTAATCATTTTGAATCCCCTTAATCGCTCTGGTAATCGTTCTGAGTGTTTTAATCACGGTAAATGTGAATATGAATGGTAACTTCTATTATACCCTTAGGGTAAAAAAAATGGGTTTCTTTCTCCCTACTAACTCTAGAACAAGCAAGCCTCTAGACTTTAGGCTCGGGGATTCCATGCAATCTCATCTTCTCGCAAAAGAAGATATGATGACAGAGAATCCTGGAGTCCGGTTGACTCAAAAGAATAGACAAAAGCAAAAGAAAGACAAACCTTGCGGAAGCAAATCCCAGAGGGAGATAAAGGAAACCAAAAGAAACCAAAGGAAAGAGAAAAAGATAAAAAGGGGGGACCCAACATTTTGCCTACAAAATGTAGGGACGAGTATGCAGGGCATAACACATACTTCTTTATGTCATCATTTTTCCCAGTACTTAGTCATTTTAGGTGATCCGTCAATCTGATCTCTGGTTTTCCGTTTACTATCTTTTGGCGTAAGATTATCAAAAGTGTTGTTTGAATACTAATGACAAATTAATGTCATCAATCTCCCCCTTTGAAATTAGTATCAAAAAATGATATGTGCAAAATACTAACAAAATGTTAAGTATATACAACATATATTATCCTTAGTCATTTAATGACTTCCCCTATGTATATGCCGGTATATCTATACATATGATATATTTTCCTTTTTTATATCACTGTCCCTTTATGAATGTACATATACATATCTACCTTTTTCCCATTCTGACTAAATGTACATAACATTTTCAATGATATTTTTTACAAGTATCATTTCCCCCTTTATTTAGCTCAATGTATGTATCATCTTTGTTTGCCTCATCAACATTTTTTGAAGGTATTTGTCAAGAATATCTTTCTCAACTGGCCTATTCATGATCTTGTACCATTTATTGTGACTGTCCTTTTCAAGTTCAATCAGCTTTCCTTCAAGAAATTTATAAGCCCGTAGCTTCAGTGAGAGGTCTTTCTTGCATTTCTCCATCATTTCATGTATTTCTTCCTTTGTTGACTTAGGTGGCAATTGTTGGGTTTTAATGGGAAGTAGTACTAAGAGGGGAGAGGTGAATCAGTACCTCTAAAAACTTTTTCTTGTTCTTTAATCAATTAACCTTAGTAATCAATTGCATATCCATTCCATCTGATCTACACTATCTTTGTGAGAGTTATATCAATTTCATAACATTTAATAAACATATGAATCATTCATAGAAACATTCATGAACATAATTGACACATAACACAAGATATGATATCGTAGAAAACTCTTGTTAGGAAGTAAAAACTGCGGTGGGGATGGCACCCACAGAACTTCACTATCTGCAGAATGGAAGGGGCCGGTTAAGGCTTACAATTTTGATCACTTTTGATGATCTACCCTGTTAGGATTATCGGTGGAGACCTATTAAAGTATACTCTTTCAAGAGCTTTTAGAAACACTGTTAAGTGTGCACTCAGTTAAGAGATTTGATATAGGACTGTTAAATCCACCTTACAAGAAGGATTCTTACACTTTGCTTCACTTGTTAGAATGACAACAAATTACAAATTGACCTGGTAAGTGCAATCTCCTATTGCTAATATAGATCCTTTATAGTTCACATACAAAATATTATCACCTTAGCTGTGATTGAATATTACCTCTGATTTTCAGTTTCCTCTGTTCTTGATTTCGCTAATAAAATTCTTCTTTCCCTGCTCTGGTTCTTTGAAACTCTCAATTCAATCCATAGATGTGCTGTTTCTATTTTTCTCTTTCTTCCACACACTCTAATCAATTATTACATCATCTATTTATAGATGGATTGATTTCATTGAGTTGATGATAAAAACAATGTTAACTCTAAGATCAGGTTTACAACTTGCACCTAGATCTCCTAGTCTATGTGCTTTAAATTAGTTAGACTGATTAAATCACTTACATTAATGTTTCTTGTCCCTAAATAAATGGATTTAAAAAAAATTAAATATCCTATAAATAGAATACCCTTGCTTTATCTGACGTAGAAGTCAGATCCACTTTTTGCGGGCTGCAACTGACTATCGGTTATGTCTTTCGGTCATGCTTGACTGTCCTTCGGTTTTCACTGTCGATTGCACTAGATTTGTTTCATTGGTCTGCACTGTAACTTGCATTTTGGGTTCCTTTGTTGGGTTCCATTTTAACTCTCTGCATTGTGGTTTTCAGTTTACATACTTCTTTGTGTCATCGGTTTTCCCAGTACTTAGTCATTTTAGGTGATTTGTCAATCTGATCTTTGGTTTGCCCTTTACTGTCTTTCGGTGTAAGCTTACCAAAAGTGTTGTTTGAATACTAATGAAAAATTAATGTCATCAAATTTGTGAGCAACCCATGGCTCACATAGATATCTGGCATATATAATAACCACCCAAACCCACACTCACTCAAGTGACCCCTCTGTGCATCCAAGAGGCTCCTCACTAACTGCATGGTCAAAGGATACGTGGACCTAAAGTAGATGTTTGGTGACTGTGCCTACAAAATGAGAATCAATTAAAATCATCAGTAATTGTGAAAAATCATTACATAACAGATAGACAAGCTAACGCAAATGACAAGTAATCTAAGTATCCCACAAATAAAGGTGAAATTTCTTGGTAAAGACCTAAAAAATGCTTGTTTCCTGTCATATGACAAAACATAGTAAAGACTCACTAGCATGCACACTCATACAAGTTAGGAATCAACATAGTACAAAAACTCAGGCAAAAATGACAAAATAGTTAAAGTCATACAATACAAGGGGTTTCTATGAAGACCATCATACAAGTGATGGGTCCTTTCCAGACAAAAAACCCTATGGGCTGATATGACAAAAGATATTTTGGTACTTTGTCGTATGAGCCCTCTCACCCGCCCATATGAAAAACTGAGCCCTACGATTGAAAATTGTTAAAAACATGGAAAAATATAACAAAAACAAGTAAAATTGGATTTATAGAGGAAATATTTCGACTCTCACCAGAGGCGGGTAATTCTCTGGTCCACCTTGCCTCTGCATGTACTCAAATCGATAATCTACAATCAGAACCACCATTTTGGACTCAAAGAAGGTTTTTCAAATTTCAAACTTGGAAGGTGAAAATGATTTGAAAATGACCCTTCTGGGCCTTATATAGGTTTTGAACTAATTTTCTAAATTACTCCGATGAACTTAAAAATTGCTCCCTTGGCTAATTGGACAATTTTGATTCCATTTTTGGGACCGAAATCAAAATCTGACAACATTTTGCTGCTAAAAATGTAGATTAACCTATTAATTAAATGTAGTTGATCATCAAAGCTCACCTCATTCAACTCTACTTCGAAATCCTTCCTAATCAATGAAATCAATCATTCTCCACTTCAATGCAAAAATTCAACCTTGGTCAACCCAAGTAAACTCATAGTCAAAATTGTTCAACCATCTCTTAACTCAAGCTCAAATCTAATCCTTCTTCATCTATTCAGACTATTTGATGCTTTTCATTCTATCAAGCTTGTCCCCCTCACCTCATTTTGATTTTGACCCCGAGAGGTAAGCACCATTGCATCAATAATTTGATTCACATCAACAAGTTAAATCTCTAGGAGTATCAGGGATCTGCACCAAACCAAGATTCTCCCAAGTTATTTTATCATTTCAAAACAAGTCACATGAATCTCTAGGGGCATATCAGGTTCAACACACCACATCAATCTAATAATGTTTCTTAATAGGTAATTGGCTTCATCAGGACCCATATCAAGTCATTTATCCAAAGAAATCAATCAAATGATAGTCAATCTCATCGCACCACATCAGGTTGATTCGTCATCTAAACCAATCCAAAATCAATAAATCTTCTCTAGGGATGGATGTTTAGTTTCATCACTTCACATCAAGCTGGATATTCAAACCTTTCTACCGGTCTTCGCTCAATCAAGTTTGGAGCTGATATCTTTAGATCTCTCTACTAGTCTTCGCTCAATCAAGTGCGAAGCTGATATCATCAATCTTCAATTGATCTTTGTTTGATCAAGTTCATAATTGGTTCTAATCTATGAGATAGTTTCATCGCTTCACATCAAGCTATTTTTGGATCTTTCATCAAAAGTTTTTCAAATCAACATGTTGCTTGCACATCAATTCAAAGAGGGGAAATGTAACCACCTAAAATTGGTCTAGTAAACCCATAACCCCTAATTCTATTAATTGGACTTAAGAAATCCTAAATAAAAGACATTTATTGCTAGACCCTAATTATGGGAGCATTTAATCATACTTTCTTACATAATTAAACATAACTTGCTGAATCAAATTGTTAATCAAAAGCCTAAATCACTTAATTTCTTAAACTATTAAGTTTAATTAAAAGTCCTAAACCCATTTTAATTAAATGAACCCATTCACACATCCTCACACATGTGTGAGCACCCAAAATTCAAATAAAAGCAATTAAATGGGTAAATTGCAAAATTTGTCTCAGTCCCCCCCAAACAAGCACAAATTTGACCAATTGAAATAATTCCACTTGGATCAAGCTCACATGGATTAAGAGAAATTACATCTCTACCACTCTTCTTGATTGAATCTTGACCATTAATTTCTCCAAATTTCCTATAAAAGGAATAGCTCCCTTTGTTCAAAGAGGAGGCAATTTGAGGAGTAAGGTTATAATGCTAGTTTTGTTCTAGGTTTTGATCATTGTTCTTGCCTCTATCTCCATGGTAGCTTATTTTTCTTTCATTTAGATTCTAGCTTGCATTTATAGTTTAATGGAAGCTTCATTTATAACTTTATTTGGTAGTTTGCAATGACATTCTTAGTTTTATCTCATGGTTAATATGCATTTAGTTTGCTTATGCATGCATGTCATCTCCAAGATTTTTGAGAGAAAAGTATGCAAGTTCATGCATCTTTCTCATCTCACGAAATCTTCCATTTTTTAGTCATCCAGTCCCTGATTCTTCATAGAAATCTAATGAGCATCCTCATAGAATTAACCTCGCTTCAAGTAGGAAGCAATAAGCCTCTCTTGAGGGTAGTTTGTGTAATGATTTTTATTTTGTTTTGAAACTATTAGAAAAAATAATGAAATGAAGAGCAAGGAAATTGTTTAATCTAAGAGTTAGGTATAAGAAGTGTTACCATGAATAACGCAAAACCAAGTGCATACACAAAAACAACAAAGCATGGAGACAAGATTTTGAAGGGGGAAAAGCGTAAAAAAACCCTGTGATAATATTATGAATGGGAAAAAAAATCCTAGGAAAGAGAGAGAGAGAGAGAGAGAGAGAGAGAGAGAGCTATGCTCTTACAATGATATTCAAGAAGAAGAGAAAAATTGTATCTAGTGTGTTTTAGAGAGAAGGAGAGCCATCTCTTTAATAGAGAGGTGAGGAGGGAGTTACATTGTAACTCCCATTTCTATGGATGCCACATATCATAAGTGTGTGAGACAAGTGTAGGATTCCTCATAAGGAGGAATATCTAAGTTACAAGAATAATATAAAGGATACCTTGGTTTATCCTAGTAAATATGACAACCAAGGAAAGATTAATTCTAACACCCCCCTTTAATATTTACTTGGGGGTTTACAATCAAAGGGTATTAAACCCAAATTTGTACAATGAATCTGGAATTTCTCTCTAGAAAGAGGCTTTGTCAAAATATCTGCAACTTGATCTTCTCCTTTGCAGAAAAAGAGGGACACTTGTCTGTCTTGGATGTGTTCTCTGATGAAGTGATGATGGAGAGCAATGTGCTTTGATCTTGCATGATAAACTAGATTCTTTGCTAAGGAAATTGCACTTTGATTATCACAGTATAACGGTGTGGGATCATGCTGAGGTAAGCCCAAATTTGCAAGTAATCTTCGAAGCCATATTGCTTCTTTAGAGGCAGTAGTACAACCTTTATATTCAGCCTCGGTAGAACACAATGAAACTGATTGTTTCTTTTTTCTTTTCCAAGAAATTGCACCTGAACCAAGGAAAAAAAATAACCACTAGTTGATCTCCCATCATTGGGGTCACCTCCTAGATCTGAATTAGTATAACCTTTAAGAGAAAAATCAGCATTAGCATCATAAAATAAAGCATAGTTTGGAGTACCTTTAATATACCTTCAGATTCTTTTAGCAACTTTTGAATGTGATTGTTGAGGTTTAGATATGTATCTAGATACTAAGCCTACACCATAAGAAATGTCAGGTCTAGTAAGGGTAAGATAATTTAAACTTCCTACTAGTTGCCTATAAGAAGTAGCATCAACACAAGGAGTGTTAGTATCATTTTCCAATTTAGTGCCTAAATCACAAGGAATAGAAACATCATTAGCAGAAGTCATGTCAAATCTTTGTAAGAGATATTGAACATACTTAGATTGAGAAACAAATATACCTTTAGAAGTTTTCCAAATTTGCATACCTAAGAAGTAGTGCAAGATGCCTAAATCTGTCATATGAAAGGTTTGATTGAGTTGAAATTCAATTTTAGAAAGTAAACGAGTAGAGCTAGAGGTAAGGATTAAATTATCAACATATAAGATAATAATAACAATGTCATTTTTGGTATGCTTGATATACAAGTTTGGATTTTTTTTACTTCTATCAAAACCTTGAGAAATGAAGAATGAATTAAATTTAGAGTACCATTCTCTAGGAGATTGTTTTAAACCATAAATTGATTTCTTGAGTTTACATACTAAATGTTCATAACCTTGTTGAATGAAACCAAGAGGTTGAGACATGTATATTTCTTCATACAAATCGCCATTCAAAAAATCACTTTTAACATCCATTTGGTGAATAGGCCAATTCATTTTAGAGGCTAAAGCTAAAACAAATTTAATGGTAGGCATCTTTGCAATAGGAGCAAAGGTTTCATTGTAGTCTAATCCTTCAATTTGAGAGAAGCCTCTTGCAACTAGTCTAGCTTTACATTTACTAATTTAATTATTGAAATTTAACTTAGTTTTATATAACCATTTGCAGGAAACCAAATTTTTACCAAGAGGTAAAGAAAGAAGATCCCAAGTGTTATTAGAAATCAAAGAGTCATATTCTTCTTGCAAATCAATTTTCCAATGAGGTTGATTTTTTATCTTGAGAAAAGGTTTGAGGATCATTAGATTTAGAAAGAGAAGACAAAAGAGCATAATAGCAGTAATTTATCCTTCTAGGTTTAAGTCCACCCATTCTAGAAATATAATCATCACCTTCATTAAGTAAATCTTTAAACCATTTAGGATTTCTCCTAGAATTAACAGAATTACTAGGAGGAGAAAATAGATTATTACTATCATCATCATCATCAATGCTACTGCTAGAAGGAACAAAATAATTAGAAGGAGTATCATTACTATCTTTATGCTCATCATTATCCTTTTGAAGAGTATTAGCATTATCCTTAGTGTTAGAAGTAGGAATAATAGGAACATAAAATTTAGGAACAGAAATAGGAGGAGTAGGGTTGAGAGACGGAGGTTGGTCCACCACAAGAAATATGTTGCTGTGACTAAAATCATAATCTGGAATTTGAGAACAGTCATGAACACCATTTTCAAAAATGCAAACATCTCTAGATATTTGAAATTTATTAGAAAGAGGATCATAAAATCTATATCCTTTAGTGTTTTCAGAATAGCCAAAAAATATATGAGGTGTTGATTTAGGATCTAACTTTCTTCTTTTCTATTTAGGTGTGTGAACATAAGCAGTAGAACCAAAAATCCTTAAATGAGACAGATTGGGTTTTCTTCCTGACCA
>MU225079.1:5500555-5540616 GCA_018584345.1 Thuja plicata
GAGATTATCATCATCCAATTTAGCATTAGCAACTATCTGATCAGTATTGGGATCAATGATATGGAAAATATTTTTATGAAACTCAACCTTATAATCTTGACATAATTGTGGAACAGAAAGAAGGTTACCTTTCAAATCAGAAACATAAAGTACATGTAATTTACCGTTTGGAACAAAAACATTACCAGTTCCTTCAGCTGGACAGCAATGGTTATCAGCTAAAGAAACAAGAATATTCATAGAATCAGGTTTCAAAGAATCAAAGACTTCCTTATGAGAAGTAACATGTTGAGATGCACCACTGTCAATAATCCATTCAATAGGTTTAGAAGCATTAAAACAGACAATGTAAGCAGAACGAGATTCATTTCCATTAGATTTTTCATTTGAGTAACTTTGAGAATAATGTTGATCATCTTTTTGTTTCTTAAAATAGTTATGTATTAAGTGACCATCTTTACCACAATAAGTGCAATGTGGTCTATTTGAATGATTATTATTATGATAGTTGTTTGAAGGCCTAGAATTGTAATAATCATTAAATTTTTGGCCTGAGTTATTATTCGAATTGTTAGTATTGTTAGATCTTTGATGATTTTGGTTATTTTGATTACTGCTAGATGATCTATTGCTATTTTGAATTTTAGAGACATAAGCATGTTCATGAGTTTTAATTATACCAAATTGAATCAATTTTGCTTCCTCTTGATGTAACATATTTTGAAAGATGACATAAGTGAGTTGAGATGAAAGACTAGGAATAGCTAACTCAGAGTAAATATTTGTAATAAACTGTTGAAACTGTCTAGGCAAACATTTACGAATAATTATGTGGATGATTCTTAAATCAGAAAGAGGAACTTACAAACCAATTAGTAAAACTTTAATGGAATCAAACTTGAGAAAAAAATTGTCAACAGAGTTAAAGTCGGTATACCTGAGGTCTTCAAGTTGGTCTTGAAGCTGAATTTTTTGAGTCTCATCTGCACTGTCATAGGTATTTTTGCAAGATGTCCCAAGCCTGATAGGCTTCTGTATAGGTAGAAATTAAGACATACAATTCGGGACTTAAGGAGATCTTGATTAAACCAAGTGCTTCCTCATTTTTAGTCTGCCAATTAGTTTGGTCAACTTGAGGAGCAGTGGCTGCTGGTTTGGAACTGGCATTAGTAGCAGTGTCTAAAATATGTCTGAATCTAAAGATGAAAGTCATGTGCATTTTTCATGCATGATAATTTGTGCTAGTTAACTTTATTTCTGGCATCAAGGTGGTCATAGTTAAAAAAACAAATAAAAGAAAGCAAAACTGAACAAAACTAAGAAACAAAACACAGATCTAGCTAAATACACTTGCATGCAACAACATAAAGCTATAAAATCTTACGCCAAGGAGGCATGCAAGGAAGGCCAACAACCAAAGGAAAACCAGAACCTAAGAAAACTAAGAGAAAAAAGATCTCGGTTAAGCTATTATGGATTAACAAATAACGACAAGAATCTCTTGCATGCAAGGAGAAAAAAACTACTAAAACAAGCACAACCCTGCAAAAATAGATGAGTTAGAGAACAGGTGACGAGTTAAAAGATAACGTTAATATGTTATACATAAGTAGATAACATTAATCTTACAACTTTAAGGAATAAAAGCTAATTTATAACTAATTAAAAAAGTGAGAACTAAATAACCATTCAACAAACTAAACTGAAATCATAAACGAAAAGAAAAAATAAATAAGATTAAACTATATATATAAATTAAAACTATTTTAAACTAGATCCAAAAAAAATGACAACTAAAACTATGATAAAGTTTAGAAAAAACTAAATCTAAATCTATTTAAAAAACTAAAATACAAACTTGAAATAAAAGGATTAAACTAAGATTTAAAAAACTGAATCTATTTAAAGAATTAAACTAAATCTAATAAAATGACAACTAAAAACTGTGATAAAGTAAAAAACTAAATCTATGTCAAACTTAATCTAATTAAAAGAAACTAAAGATTTAAAACTAAATCTATTGAAAAAAAAATGACTATCTAAAAACTATTTACTACACTTGACTCTCAGCCCAACATGGCCATTGCTATCGCCCACTACGACGAATGCTTTGAAGTAGTGGTAACTATAAATACTAGTAGGCAGTAGGCCGATTGGTAGCAGAACTCGGGGGGAATGCGAAGGGAAATGGTGGAGTTGTGCTACGGTGGTGGGGCGGGTGGAGGAGTAGGGGGATGGTGCAGGGGGTGGATATGGTGGTGGAGGCCGTGTATAAGGTGGTGGCAGTGGTGAATAAAGGTAGTGGGGTGAAGTGCAACACATAACTAACCTTTAAAAAGATATAACCGCACTATTAAACTGAACAAACACTGCCTGAGCGAAAGAAAAGCTTGAGAGACTTGAGGAAACTATATTAGCGCAACAAAGAATGGAACCCTTGTGACAAGGGTTCAAAAAGGCCGAGCTTAATAAACCTAAAATTAAATCGGGTGAAATGGGTGCTGCTGCTGGACCAGCAGTTCATGCACAATCCCACAATGCTATTAAGGCAATGGGAATGAATGTGCATAAACAAACACAGAAACAAGGTGACACTTCTGAATAAAGCAACCTTATCATAGTAGAATTTGCAAACAACTGCCCTCCTCTTTGAAGATCAGAAATAGAGTACTATGCATTTATTAAAAAAAAAGAGATAGATACAGTATTTAAAATCGAATGCATGCATAAATTAAAAACCTAAAAACTGAAATATAAAGAATAAAATTAGAGAATAGGTCAAAAGAAAAGAAATGCATGCAAAGAATAACAATTGGAGTGAGTAGAAAATTGCATGTAAATAAGTAATGATGAGAAGAAAAAATAGAAACTGCTAAAAAAAGAATAAGTCATGCAAAGGAAATATTTCAAATTTACTTTTCAATATTATATTAAAGATCCTTTTTATTAAAATAATTGAAATGTGAATAAAGATACCAAACAAATGTAATATATAATTTAGATTTTTAAAAGAATTAATCATTAACAAGGATAAATAGAGGAAGGAGATATTGAAGATAACTTTTAGATTAGAGAAAAAAATAATTTTGATTTTTTCCTCAAAAAACATAAGTAAGCAATATACTCTCTCAAGAGTCTCTGATATTGGAGTGCACCAAGATATGGTAGCTCTTTTACCTACACACTCAAAAAATGATTAAACCAACCTACTCTGATACCATATTAAAAAAAATAATGAAATGAAGAGCAAGGATATTGTTTAATCTAAGAGTTAGGTATAAGAATTGTTACCATGAATAACGCAAAACCAAGTGCATACACCAAAACAACAAAGCAAGGAGAAAAGATTTTGAAGGGGGAAAAGCATAAAAGCACCCCCATGATAATATTATGAATGGGAAAAAAAATCCTAGGAGAGAGAGAGAGAGAGAGAGAGAGAGAGAGAGAGCTATGCTCTTACAATGATATTCAAGAAGAGAAAAATTGTATCTAGTGTGTTGTAGAGAGAAGGAGAGCCATCTCTTTAATAGAGAGGTGAGGAGGGAGTTACATTGTAACTCCCATTTCTATGGATGCCACATATCATAAGTGTGTGAGACAAGTGTAGGATTCCTCATGAGGAATATCTAAGTTACAAGAATAATATAAAGGATACCTTGGTTTATCCTAGTAAATATGACAACCAAGGAAAGATTAATTCTAAAAAAAACTAACCCCCTTTAATTAATGGTTTATTGAGTGTTTGGTGTTGCAGGTTGAAGGCCACATTTTACCACACACACCATATAGTATAATCTTTGTTCATATTCTTCATAGTTCTCATGCTAGAAATCCATTAAGTTTTTATGTGAATTATTTAGAATCCATCTAGCCTTCATCTTAGATAATTTATCACTCATTAGAGATCAACTTCATAACTATATTTTTGTGTTTGGAGAGCATATCCACATTTAAAAATAAAATGAGAAAATAAATGGAGTAGAGTGCCTTAGTTTAGCTCAATCAGAGGTATGAGTTAATTTTGGTTGTTTTAATGTTTTGTTTAATTTTTTTTGCATTAGCTAACCATTGAATTTTTCTCCTATACACTTTTCTCTTTCTTTCTTCCTTTTGATATTGCATTTCTTTTTGTTCTTTCTTTTGATATGGCATTTTTCTCCTTTTCTCTTGTCTCATAAGTAATGAATCTCACTATGGGTTTAGGAATTATAGTGGTGTTGAAGCAAGACTTAAAATTTGCACAAGCCATAAATTCTCCCAAAGAATTTAAAATGATTAACAATGATTGACTTGGTGTGAAAAATATAATAATCTTGATATTAAGGTGTTAAGACACAATAGATGATTAACCTTTCAAGTCAAGCATGTGTTATAACTTGATGATGAATGCAAGAAAAAAAAACCTTAGCCTCAAGGATCTTCATAGATAGTTATCCAGGAGATCTTATTAAGACAACTTGGTGAATCCACAGATGAATGAAAAAACCATCACATTTCTTGGAAATAAAAACTCTCAAACATTCAAGCCAGTTGGAAAATCCAAAACCAAAACCAAAAGAATAAAAAACTAAAACCACTTTACAAAATTGACTCAATGGAAAATAAACCCTAAAAATATGGAAAATAAAATCAAAACCCCACCAGGAAAGAAAGACAAAACCAAAGGAAACAACCCAAAATGAAAGGGAAAACCAAAATTACAAATAGAAGGGAAACCTAAACTTTCTCTATACAGGGAAGGCCTCTAGAAGGAAACCTACTACCATAAGTAATGCTTAAGAAACTGTCTATTGATAGACAATGGAACTTCCACTCTTTTCAAAGTCTTCAGCATAAATGCATTATCTCCCAAGATTTTTGAAATTTGATACAGACCCATCAATAAATTGTCAAACTTATCATGATCATCTCTCCATTCATCAACCTTATCCCAACATAAAACCAAGTCATAAATTTGAAAGTATTTGATTCAAGGCACTCTAGAAAATCACCATTTGACCACTAATTTATGTTTTGCAAATTTTTCTAATGCTTTATCTCTTTTATCTTCCAAATGTAGTAGTTTAGATTGTTGTGTCTACACTCTGTCTTTGCTTTCCATATACTCTTGGATAAATTGTAGTGTTGGAATTATTAACTGAATTGGAAAGAATGGATTTTGTATAAAAAATGTTAGGGAGATATTACCAAATAGTTCTTAATTCTATTTCTATCTACCTAAAGGAAAATATCGACTGTGTGTGCCAGTCCTTAGGAGTTTTGTCCAATAACTTCTTGATTGCACTTAGTAGGTTCTTGTTTGTCGATTTTACCAATCAATTTCCCTACGGGTAAAAATGTATGAGAACTTAAGTGTTATCCCATATTTAAATTCCCAATTTAGAAAATTCAATGATGAAAATGTTGAGCTATTATCGCAAACTAGGGCATGGGGGCATCCAAATCTAGTGATAATATTCTCTTCAAGGAATTTAATGACCACGTCTATTAATTCCTTAAGAAATTGGGCTTCTGACCATCATGTGTAGTAGTTAGTAGAAGTCAGGATACATTTGGGTTGTGCCAAGAAAGGTAGATTAATCATACCAATAAAATTTAAGCCCCACTTAGCAAAATGTTGCATGTCAATGACAACTTATAAAGGAATAGAAAGATTATTTTCTTGTACAACAACTACTTGATAAGTGTGACAAGATTTCACATGTTCATAGGTATCTTTAAATAATGTGGGCCAATAGTATCCCACCCTTGAGATTTAATGGGCTATGGACATACCACTTCACTGACTGGTTCCAAATTTTCTACGAAAATGTTCAATGATCTACTTTTCTTCTTATTTTCTGACATATCTTAAATAAATCCCATCATAATTATTTTAGGATAAATCTGAGGCCCTAGATAAGTTCAAGATTTTTAAGGCTATGGTTGAGACAGAGATAGGTTTGAAGCTGAAGTGTTTGGGATCTAACAAAGGTGGTGAATTCACTTCTGGTGAGTTTTATGCATTTTATGAAGAACATGGGGAAAAGAGAAAGATATCTTCTCTGTGGACCCCTCAGCAAAATGGTGTAGTGGAAAGGAAAAACAAAACTATTCTAGACACTACAAGGACAATGATGATGCAAGAAAATATTCTACATGTTTATTGGAGAGAAGCGACGAGTACTGCAATTTACACACTTAACCAGGTGCAAATAAAAGGTGATACTGGTAAGAATCCTTATAAATTATGGTGTGGTCATGTTCCTACTATTAAATATTTTAGTCTTTGGAAGAAAATGTTATATCAAAAGAGATGAAGATATACAGAAGCTTGACGCTAGATGTGATGAAAGTATATTTCTTAGTTATTCAACACAAAGAAAGTTAGATAGATATTAAAATAAAATATTGAGGCCAATAGTATCCTACCCTTGAGATTTAATGGGCTATGGCCATACTGCTTCCATGACTGGTTCCAAATTTTCTACGGAAATGTTCAATGATCTACTTTTCTTCTTATTTTCTGACATATCTTAAATAAATCACATCACAATTCTTTCAGGATAAATCTAAGGCCCTAGATAAATTCAAGATTTTCAAGGCTATGGTTGAGACAAAGACAGGCTTGAAGCTGAAGTGTTTGAGATCTAACAAAGGTGGTGAATTCACTTCTAGTGAGTTCTATGCATTTTATGAGGAACATGAGGAAATTAAATCAAATGACTTGATTAATAAGTGAAATATCTTATTACTCTAATAGTTATATTATGTAATTTTAGCAGGTAAATTTTTTGTGGGATAACTGCTTTCAGAAATATAGGAACAACTCTCGTGAGCCTTAATGGGTGCTTCTTGCGAAGAGATCTGAATATTTTGCACTATGTCCATCTAACTTTTGCACTCTATTCTCTCTTCAACAGTAACAATATGTGGAATTCTATGCCAAATATCTCAGGGTTCCTTATTTTCATTACCTCTAAAGGGAAGCTCAAAGGGTTGTGAATAGGGATAACTTTAAGAAACCCCCCTCATGAAAAGTATAAAATTGTGGTGAATCACATTTTTTTTGGAGGGAAAATTTTTAATATTGATGGCGAATTGTGGTTCAAATTATGGATATTTGGTGGCGAATTTTTTAATACCGTATACCATTTTTGTAAAACATGGCGACAACAAATGATTTTAATAGGAAAATTATTAATTTAATTGGCGAAGCTGGAAAATTTTAATGATAAATTATGGCAAAATAATTTTCCAAATATTGTAATTTCCTATGTCTTGAAGGTTTTTTTACATTCATCTCCGTTAATCCTTATTTGGTGATATCCACTCTTCATATCTATCTTTTTGAAGTACTTATCTCTACTCAAGCAATCCATAATGGCATCCATCCTTGGAGAGGGAAACAAGTACTTGAAAGTGATCATATTGATATCCTGAGAGTTTGTACACATCCTCCATTATCCATTTTTCTTTAGTGCTAGTACTATACAATGACTCAAACTCTCTGGAATCAACCCTTTCTGCAAGTACTCTTGCACTTGTCTATTCAATTATTCACTCTCTTCTAGAGTCATTCTATGGGTTACCTTATTTTCAAAACTAGCTCCAGGAATCAATTCTATTTGATGAATAAAATTTTCTTATTTGTGTAAATCCATTTGGTACATTATCAGATAGCATATCTTGAAACTCATCTAAAAAATTTGAAACTTCCACAGGCACATCTTCTACTTCATTCTTATCAAATTTTTGAATTAAAGAAGAACACATAATCTCATGCTTCATGCCTTCTATAAACTTTCTTCCATCAACTAAACATATTCTTGAATTATTACATACCTTTTCGTCTATTTCCTTCAATGGTTCCAACTTGTATCATACTTCATCCTTTTTCAAAGAATAGGTATTTGCATAGGCATCATGTACTACACAATGATCAAATTTCCATGGTCTCCCTAATAATAGATGACAAACATCCATAGGCATAATATCACACAATACCTCATCATGATAGTTTCCATTTTTTAACTTTACTAGACATTTCTCATTGAATAAAGGCTTGTGGTCCTTCTGTAACCAATAAATTTAGTAGGGATTAAAATGTTTCCTTCTCTCTTAATTAAATTTATTAACCACTTCTTCTAAACACAAGGTTATCATTACTACCACCATATATAATGACATTTCATACTTTACCATTACACTTACATCTTCTGCTAAAGAAGTTCTTCCTTTTCTTAGGTTCCTTCTCATCCTTTAACAAGGCTCTTTTGGTAATAAGGGCCTCTCCTCTTTCAAAATATTTATAATGTGAAGACTTAGCATCCTCATATACATGTGCAAATCATGCATGACCCTTTGATCTCTTATTTTTCCTCCCTTGATGTTGGGGACACTCATAAGCTTGATGTCCTTCACTGCACTGGAAACATGTTCCACATAAACCTCCTCTTCCCTATCCTCACCATCTTCCTCTTTTATCTCTATTATTTTTATTGTGAGGATGATAGGAATTATTTCCCCTCTAATTATAACTGCTACTAGAGTCATCATTATTCTTCTCATCTTCATTTCAGCCTCCATAAGACCATCCACTTGGCTTTCCACCATGACCTCTTCCATTTTTCTTTCTCTCAAACTTCTTGTTTATTTTTTATTCTACCTTTAAATAGAATTGATATGCATCTTCAATGGTAGAAATTCTTACCATTATCAACTCTACTTGGATACTTGGCCTCAACCTATTTATGTAATGGGGAACCTTCTCCTTGTTGTCTTGAAAATGACCCATTCTAATAAGGATTCTATATAAATCTTTTGTATACTCCTGGATAGATTTTCCCACTTTCTTCAATCCTTACATTTTCTTCAACAAATCAAGATCATAGTCAACAAGAGTAAATTGTCTCTTCAATTTTTTCACCATTCGATCCCATCTTGTTATCTTCTCCTTCCCTCTTTTATTTCTCTCCAACTGAACCTCCTCCAACCAAATTTTAGCATGACCTTTCATCTTGGCCTTTTCAAATCTGACCCTCTTAGGGTCTTCTACTTCTTTATACTCAAAATACTCTTCCATATCAGTGATCCAATCGATCAACTCTTCTAGATTAAGATTTCCAAAAAATGTAGAAACTTCAATCTTTGGTCTCTTTCCAATCTTAGAAATGGCCTTTAGAAACCTAGCCTCATCGAGATATCTATCCATTGATTGTTCCTCTTCAAATTCATCTTCACTTTCTCTTTCCCTAATATTGGTTTCTCTATGTATTTCCTCTTGTATTACTTGCACTTTTCTCTCGAGGGCTCTAAAACCCTCTTCTGTCACACCTACAAATCATCCACCATGGTTCCTTTACAAGGGCATTTATGGACTTATCTCTTATACCTACAACCATAGTCCTGGTGTAAACTGCCTCATGTTCGGTGATCTATTTACATGCTTAGGTACTTATGCTCTAATACCACTTGATGAAGAGTATGTTGAAAATAGGGTAGCAGATAACTAAGACGGGTGCATGGATTAGTTGTCTAAAAATCTTATGTAACTTTCAAAACTTTAAATTTATACTCAGATCTAATAATTAAACATGCAAGCATATGTCCACAACACATCAAGAACACATAACACTAAGATTTTTTGTGTGGAAACGTGGTTAAGGGAAAAACCATGGTGGAGATGAACCCACAAGATTATATACTCTGTTAGAAGTGTTATACCCTGTTAGGATTATTACAATGGGAATGCACATGCATTTAGGCACACTACCTAGAGCTCATAGCTCACAAAAAAAAAGGCGTACTGTCCAGGGAAGGCTCACTAGCTTATAGCCAATTGGATTACATGCAAATCATGAACTTTACAATAGAATATTCATCATCTCTAGATTAGTTCCATTAAAGCACAGATAAAACCTTCTTTTTCACACCTATTCACTTTCTTCAAAAGATGTACACCTTCAACGCACATACATATTTACACCTCTTTCTCTCACACATCCACATGAATACAAGATTATTACATTTATTTATACATATCATCAACCTTGGAAAAATCAAAAATGTTAGTTCAACACTCTCCTCCTAATTACAAAAATATAATCATACTTAATTACAATATTAAATGCAGTCGAGAAATGTCAGCTAAGACATAGAATGAACCATAATCTTCATCCTCAAACATCTTCAACATGTTACAATCATTAGGTCGACCAAGAATATGAAGAGCATAAATACAACAACTAAAATCACTAATTGTAAGCACAACGACCAATGTGGACCAGAAACACAAAAATGACATGATCTATAAATATTCACAAGCCTAATGAATTACCAAAACAACATTTGCATCAACACAAACTCTAGAATCATCAATATCTTCATACCATCACTCAATAATACTAAATACAATGTTTGTAAACCTTAAAAAATGACTTGTGGGCCTCCAAGTAATGAACTAATTGAGCTAAGGACACACACCAATGTCCCAAACATGCTACAAAATTTGTGAAGCAAGATAAATTACAATGCGGAGCAATGTAGATCAAAATATTGTCACTCTATCACCATTGAACAATTGAAAAAGAAATCACAAATAGATACACATAACTCACTCAAATCTTCATGTGAACCTTTGAAAGTTGAACTGAATTAACTACCGTTAATCCCCAAACAAAATCTTTAATCCATAAACTCTGGTCTTCAATATACATGCTATATCAAACAAATGAACTCACTTAACTTCACTGCAACACAATCACAAATAGAGAAATATATTGACATCAATGACAACACATCTCAAACATCTCTTAAGCACATATTTGCATATTACTACAACAATTTCCCCATTTATCATTGATGGAAACATATGAGGTAAAAAATAATTAATGTTAAAGAAGTCAACAGTTCCCCCTTATACTTTGCACACAACTCTTCATGACTCTCTCTCCCCCAATACTTTAGTATTTTTCACATGAATATGTCTCCCCCTTTGCCATCAATGGAAAAGGCATATATTTTCCAAACACTAAATCTCTCTCCAAAAATAAACATATGACTAAATCAAAATACAAGACTGACTACTCCCCTTGAGTATTAGTCATCAATCATCAATTTTATCATAAGATATGTATGTAAATGCATCACACTGATGCATACCAATGCACCTTAGTTCTAGTCATGAGGGTTAATCACCCCTATCTTCCCTTTGAGATACTCAAAAGTGTCCTTAGGAAAAGACTTCATGAAAATATCTAAAATTTGTACCTTTAGCAACATATTCCAATCTGACTTCTTTCTCATTAACCTTCTCTCTCAAAAAGTGAAACTTGATTGATATATATTTTGTCTTTGAATGTAGCACTCAATTCTTAGAGATGTTAATTACACTTGAATTATCATAGTAGATAGCAATAGATTCATCATATACTACTATGATATCTTTCAACATCTACTTCATCCATACCACCTAAGTACAATTGATTGTAGCATCAATATATTTTTCGTCTCCAGTCGATTGTGAAGTACAATTATGATTTTTTATGAACCAAGAAACCTATCTTTTTCCCAAGAAAAATCCACCACCACTAGTACTCTTCCTTTCATCCACATTTCCTCCCCAACTAGCATAAGTAAATGCATGTAAAATAAAATCATCATCTTTAGGATACCATAGACCATAGTGAATTGTCCCTTTCAAATATTTGAAAATTATTTTAACAACTACAACATGAGATTCCTTAGGATCTGCTTAAAATCTAGCAATAGTGCAAATTGCACTCATGATATTAGGTCTGGTCTAAGTCAAACATAGAAATCCACCTATAATAGATTTGTATCTATTCTAATTTTCCTTAGGAAAGTCATCATCTTTAGTCAACTTACATCCTGTCACCATAGGAGTACTAGATGGCTTTGAATCTTTCATTCCAAAATTCTTCAATGACTCTTTCACATACTTTGACTGAGATATAAAAATTCATTTTTCTACCTGTGTAATTTGCAAACCTAAAAATAATTTCATCTCTCCAATCATATACATCTCAGATTCATTTTTCATTTTATTTGCAAACTCTTTGCTCAACTTATCATTCCCTCCAAAGATAATATCATCAACAAAACTTCAACAATTAGAATGTTAATATGATCAATTTTGAAATATATATTACTATTAGTAGTACCTTTGTTAAATCCAAGTTTCACTAAATACTTATCCAATCTTGCATACCATGCTCTTGGGGCTTTCTTTATTCCATATAAATATTTTTTCAACTGATAAACCATATCGCTCTAATCAGTTAGTGTAAATCCATCTGGTTTCTCAATGTACACTTCTTCCAATTCACCATGAGGAACACTGACTTGACATCCATCTGATAGAGTTTTAAATCCTTTTAAGAAATATAAGAAAGAAACATTCTCACGACTTCAATTCTTTCCATAGGGGAAAATTTTTCCTCAAAATAAATTCCTTCCATTTGTGAATATCCTTTACAAATGAGTATTTCTTTATTCCTAATAACTTTGCCTTCTTCATCCAATTTATTCTGAAAGGCCCATTTAGTTCCTATTACATTTTCCTCCTTAGGTCTAGTATAGGTCTAGGAACAAGAATCCATGTTTTTTTCTTTACAATCTGATTCAATTCTTTTTCTATTTCTTTTATCCAATGTTCATCATTACATGCTTGATTGACATCCTTAGGTTCAATCTTTTAAATTAAACAATACTCAACTCTATCTCCAACAATTCTTCTTCTAGTTTGGAAACCTTTATTTATGTCTCCTATTAGCTGAATTTCAAAATTATTCAATCTTACATACCTGGGAGTCTTAGGATTTTCTTGAATTTTAGACTCTTGTATTCCTTCCTTTTACAACACTTGTTTCTTCTTCTGAATCCCCTGGAATGAGTCAAACTTGATTCTGAGTTTGAGTTTACATTCCTTGATTTGTACTACCATCTTGATCATCTGTATCATATTCACAAGATCTAGATTATCTCTTGTTGCCTTCATCAACCTTGATATTTTCACTCTCAACTATCTTCCTTAATCTTTTATTTTAACATCTATCTAACTTTCTTTGTGTTGAATAACCAAGAAATATACTTTCATCACATCTAGCATCAAACTTGTATATATCTTCATCTATTTTGATATAACATTTGCTTCTAAAGACTAAAATATTTAATAGTAGGAACATGACCACACCATAATTTATAAGGATTCTTACTAGTATCACCTTTTATTTGCACCCGGTTAAGTGTGTAAATTGAAGTACTCCTCGCTTCTCTCTAATAAACATGTAGAATATTTTCTTGCATCATCATTGTCCTTGGAGTGTCTAGAATAGTTTTGTTTTTCCTTTCCACTACACCATTTTGCTGAGGGGTCCCCATGTTCTTCATAAAATTCATAGAACTCACCAAAAGTGAATTCACCACCTTTGTTAGATCTCAAACACTTTAGCTTCAAACCTGTCTCTGTCTCAACCACAGCCTTAAAAATCTTGAATTTATCTAGGGCCTTAGATTTATCCTGAAAGAATTGTGATGGGATTTATTTAAGATATGTCAGAAAATAAGAAGATAAGTAGATCATTGAACATTTCCATAGAAAATTTGGAACCAATCATGGAAGTGGTATGGTCATAGCCCATTAAATCTCAAGGGTGGGATACTATTGGCCTCAATCTTTTATTTTAACATCTATCTAACTTTCTTTGTGGTGAATAACCAAGAAATATACTTTCATCACATCTAGCGTCAAACTTGCATATATCTTCATCTCTTTTGATATAACATTTTCTTCCAAAGACTAAAATATTTAACAGTAGGAACATGACCACACCATAATTTATAAGGATTCTTACCAGTATCACCTTTTATTTGCACCCGGTTAAGTGTGTAAATTGCAATACTCGTCGCTTCTCTCCAATAAACATGTAGAATATTTTCTTGCATCATCATTGTCCTTGGATTGTCTAGAATAGTTTTGTTTTTTCTTTCCACTACACCATTTTTCTGGCTTTTATGAGTGGTTATTCATGCCCTTTGGTATAACCAATACATCGAGTACATTCATGCGGCTCATGAACAAGGTATTGAAATATTTTTTTGAGTAATTTGGTTATTTTTTACTTGGATGATACTTTGATCTTAAATAAGATATTGGAAGAGAATATCATGCATATTTGTAGGGTCTTAGAGAAGTTAAGAGAAGAGAAGTTGTTGATTAACTTGGAGAAGTGCAGTTTTGTGAAGGAGTTAGTGTACTTGGGATTTTTTGTCTCAGAAGATGGTCTTAAAATGGACCTAGAGAAAGTAAAGGCTATCCTTGGATGGCGTACTCAAAGGATTTCTAATGAGGTAAGATATTTTCATGGTTTGGCTATATTTTACAAAAAAATAATAAAAAATTTGAGTAGTACCTGTGGACCCTTAACTGAAACCATAAGAGGGGATAGAAGAGAGTTTAATTCAACTATGAGAGAAAAAAAGAGTTTTGATTTGTTTAAAAAAAAATTTAGAAATAATCTTGTTTTAGAACTTCTAGATTTTAATAAGGTATTTCAAGTAGACTATGATGCCAGTGGCAATGCCATTGGAGCTATTTTGAGTCAAGAAGGAAAAGCCATTGCTTATTTTAGTCTGAAGTTCAATGATGCCAAAAGAAAATATTTTTTTTATGATAAGGATTTTTTTTCTATATTTCAAACATTGAGGAAGCGGAGACATTATATTTTTCCTAAAGAGTTTTTTTTGTTTACTAATAATCAAACTTTGCAGTATTTGAATAGCCAAGGAAAGTTGAATCAAAGACATTTAAAATAGGTTGATTTTTTTCTAGAGTTACACTTTTATTTTGAAACACTTGAGTGGAAAGTCTAATAGGGTTCAGATGCAATGAGCAGGAGGTAGAATTTGTGTACAGAGATGCAGATCAAATTTGTTGGGTTCCAAGAACTCAAGAGTTTGTATCTTGAGGATCCTGATTTTGGTGAGGCTTGGAGAGCTTGCACAAAACCTGTTACTCTAGACAGAAACTGATGTTTGGATTTTATAATCCAAGATAATATGTTCTTCAAAGGCACCTAATTTTGCATTCCAAATATTTCCATGAGAGAGAACCTAATCAAAGAGAAGCATAGTGGAGGATTGGCTGGACACTTTGGTCGAGATAAACTAATTTCTCTAGTTAGTGAGCATTATTATTGGCGACAATTGTAATAAGATGTTAAGAATTTTTTGAAAAGTTGTAGAACATGTTAGATGAAAAAAATAACAAAGCAGAATACAAGGTTATATCGACCATTACTTGTTCTAGAGAGGTGATGAGAGGACATTAGTATGGAATTTGTTCTTGGTTTACCAAGGACTCAAAGAGGAAACTATTCCATTTTTGTGGTGGTGGAAAGGTTCTCAAAGATGACACATTTTATTCCTTGTAGAAAGACTAGTCATGTTGTTCATGTGGAAAAAAAAATTCAGAGAAGTGGTGAGACTACATGGACTACCAAATCTAGCATAGTTTCAGATTGAGACACTAAGTTTTTTGTGTACTTTTGGAGGACACTGTGGAAAAAGCTAAACACATATTTGAAGTTCATCTCACTACACCATCCATAGACTAGTGGAAAGACATAGGTGGTGAATAGGAATTTGGGAAATATGTTCAGGTTCTTAGTAGGCGATAAACCCAAGGGGTAGGATCTTATTTTAAAACATGCAAAATCTACATACAATAATTTTTTCAATAGGAGCACTGGTAAATCACAATTCTAGATTGTATATGGAAGTATTCTTAGAAATGCTTCAAAATTAAGGAATTTGGACAAAGGAGAGAAGAGTAGTGTCGAATTTGAAGACTTTGCAGAACACCTAGAGAATTTACATGAAGAGGTGAGGAAAAATTGGTAAAATGAATGTTCAGTACAAGGCTAAGGTAGATCATAAAAGAAGATATAAATAATTTCAGATTGGTGATGAATTCATGGTTCATTTGAGAGAGGAGAGATTTCTAGTAGGAAAATAAAATAATTTGAAGATGAAGAAGGTTGGACCATGCAAAATCTTAAAAAAGCATGATTCAGGAAATGTTTATGAAGTACAATTGCCTAGTGAACTCAATATTTTACTTGTATTCAATATTTTAGATTTAATAGAATATCAAGAAGGAAGTCTTGATGATGAGATAGAAAAAGCATAGTAGAATATACCAACACTTACTTCAACTATAGAGGAGATAGGTGACATCTTGGATAGTGATATTGGTAGAATCAAAAGAAACAATAAATATGAAGAATACTTGGTCAAATGGAAAGGACAACCTATTGAAGTTTCATCATGGATATCAGAGGAAGAGGTTGACCACCTTGTTTTTCCTTTAAACACCTAAGATGTGATAGGGCCACTTCTCAAATTACCTCGGGTGTCTAATGCAGGAGCATCCAGGGTGTAAGATAAATCTTGCATCACCCAAAAATATTGTCTAGTTTTTTAATAAGGGTTATCTTTGGACATGGCTATTCTTGGAAAGTTAACTATTTTTAGTAATTTTTTTTTTAGCACCAACTGTCCCAATTACTTCCCTGGAGTTTCATTTTGGATATATAAGTTTGTCGGTAAAGTTTCATGGCAAGATCAAGTCTATTTTTTAGGATATTAAAATTTTATATTTCGAGAGGATGTTAGAAAAAACTTTGAACTCATTTTTGATGAATGCCTTAGAGGCTGTAGAAGGGGTCAAAACTTGTCTGGGATGGTGATTTTTTGTCCTAGTTGTAGAGCGCTTTGAGAGGTTTCCGAAATGGAGCATTAATAGACAATCAAGTCAATGTTCATAAGTTGTGGCTTCTAGAAGTTGTGTCATCAAGACTCAAGTTTTGATACAAAAGGAAGAGAGAAAAAATACTTAAGACAAGAAATTGAACCATTGGGAATCGAATGGGAAAATTTCACTTTTTAGAATATTCTAAGGTGGATAATTGTGCTACTTATATGGGGATGAAGGGGGTTTTTAGGGCTCATTTTCAGAAGTGTATATTGTGGCTCTGTCTTACAGATTATTGTAATTAAAATGCCCATATGGCTATAGTATGTTACTTTTCTAAATATTGTAATTTCATTTCATTGAAGATAATAGAAAGAAAGTGTTTCCATTGTTGCAATTTTCTATTTATTTCCATATTGTGTTGTGTGTATTTGGCTGAATATGTTAGAATTCAAATAATTCATAAGCCAAGATCATCTGGATGCAAAATAACATGTTACAAAAGCAAAGCTTGGAGACAAAATATTATGAAAAACAAAATATTCATTTAGAGAGGTAATACAAAATACAAAGAGATCAAACCTTATGAAGGTGATCAAAACCCTAAAGGGGAAATATCTAGGTTGCATAATAATAATAATTAATAAAAGAATTAATTATTATATGCCTAAATTTTAGCTTTAGTGAAATAGAGATAATAAGTGACTTAATAATTAAATTAATATGATTTAATTAATAACACCCCCCTAAGATAAACCTAGGAAGAAGCTAAAAACCTAGAAACAACTACTAAAAGTAGGAAAATGGGTCTCGACAACAAGGCCTGATCACGTACCCAAGTACAAAAATCTCTGTAAAGAGGAGAAAAGGAGAAAACCCAGAGTAAAAAAACCCTCTCCAAAAAGAGATGAAGCCTAGTGAAGGACTGAAGAAGCCTCCAAACTAGAGAATGTCCCAGAAAAAAGGAACAAAGAAAGAACATGTAGAACACCTCTGAAGCATGAAGCTGCAAACACTGTCAAAAAATAACTGCTGGAACCTCCATTGTGTTGGAATTAATGTGAAGTGTGTACTAAGAGGTGAGGGGCGAATCAGTAACTCTAAAACTTTTGTATCCTTTAATCAATTAACCTTTGTTTAATCAATTGTTTATCCAACCATCTGATCGATACTATATTGATGCAAGATATATCAATTCATAAACTTAACATACATGTGAAAATTCATAGAAATATTCATGAAATTAATTGACACATAACACAAGATATGATATCACAGAAAACTCCTATTAGGAAGTAAAAACTACGGTGGGGATGGCACCCACAAAATCTTCACTGTCTGCAGATTGGAAGGGGCCGGTTAAGGCTTATAATTTGATCACTTCTGATGGTCTACCTATTTAAGATTATATGTGGAGACCTATTAAAGTCTAATCAATTAAGAGATTTAGCAACATTGTTGAGTGTGCACTCGATTAAGAGATTTATAGTTGCACTATTAAATCCATCTTCCTTGAAAGGATTTTTACACTTTGCTCCACTTGTTAGAATGATAGAAAATTATAATTTGACCCGGTGTATGCAATCTCCTATTTTTGATACAGATCCATTTAAGATTACATGAATAATATTATAACCTAATGTGATTGAATAATACCTCTGATTCTCGATAGCCTCTGTTCTTGGTTCTTGCTAACCAAATTCACCTTTTGTTGTTCTGGTTCTTGAAAATTTCAATCTGATCCATAGATTTGCTCGTAGGATTCATTCATCCTCTCTTCTATAATCAAACATGTATAATTAATGATTGCATCATCTATTTATAATATGGATTGACTTCATCAAGTTTCATGAAAAACAATGTTAACTCTAAGATCAGGTTTACAACTTTACCTTGATCTCCTAGTCTATGTGTTTTAAATCAGTTAGACTAATTAAAGCACTTACATTCATGTTTCTTGTCCCTAAAGAAATGATTTTAAAAACAAATCTAGATTCTATAAATAGAATAAGACTATTTTATTTGACATGGAAGTCAGATCTACTTTTTGCGGGCTGTAACAGACTTTTGGTTTCTGACGGTCGGTTATGCTCTGAAATTAGTTGACTGTCTTTTGGGTTCCTTGCTTGAACTATTCTCTCAGTTTTATCTTTAATTGTCTCTTAGGTTGCACTATATCCTACATGTCGGGTTCCTCTTTATCCTTTCCACTTTGCATTTTTGGTGTACACATAAAGTTGTGTCATCGGTTCTCTTTGTACTTAGGAATTTTTGGTGATCTCTTTATATCTGGTATTTGGTTTGCTCTTTGTTTTGTCTTTCGGTGTATGCTTAATAAAAGTGTTGTTTTCATACTAATGGAAAATTAATGTCATCAATCTCCCCAACATTAGTATCAAAAACTGATATGTGCAAAATACTAACAAAATATTAAGTATATACAACATATATAATCCTTAGTAATTTCATGACTCCCCCTATGTATATGTCGGTATATCATTATTTTCCCCTTTTTTAGTAGTATTGTATAGTTTCCTGCCTATCTGTACATATCATATATTTCCCTCTGGATAATACATATGCATATCATTTTCCCCCTTTTTTATATTAAGGGCAAATGTCTATACCTTATAGCTTATCAAAAATGTGAGAGTGTAAATAATTCATGTCTTCCATCATTTTTTCCTATTGTTCCTTCAAGTTCTCTAGAGCCATGTTCTCAAGTGTGATCTTGGAATGCATATCATAGATTTTGTCTGCTCCAGACATCTCGGGGGTTTCTATCAATTGCCTTGTTGAACTCATGTGCTATTGAAGCAATGTTAGATTTAGTAGAAGTTGAGCTTGAAGCTTGGTGAATTCTTCCATGAATTGTGTCTCTGCTTCCCACGGTTCCTGCCTTAACATTTTTAATTCAATAAGTTTCTCATAACGCAACTTTACTGCATTATCTCCACCGATTAAGATTTTAGTGCTATTACCTAGATTAGAATCTAAATTTGCTATATTTTCACTATTCTCTTTAGTGAACTTTTCTAGTGTTCTTAGTTGTTGAATCAAGGAAATAGCTTCAGTGATAATTGAATCTAATTCACTTATGAATTCTAAAAGCTTTACCTTGTTAACTACCACTTCTTGGCTTATGTTCTCATTAAGTTTCTACTGATACTTCTACTCTGCTCTCTCTTCTATTGTCTTCTCTGCATCAATGTTCTGTGTTGTAATTGCTTTGGTGAGAGTGGCTAGTTGATCATGTATCAAATTATTCTAATCAACATCAACGTTGAGTACAATCTGGTGCAAAATGTCCCTGGTTGTTTCTAGTACCATGGAGTCTCAGTGTTTTTTCCTCAGCTTCTCCTGTAATGCCTCCCTTTGGAATATTTCACTGTATTCTTTCAATGCTTCATAATCAAGTGTAGTTGGGTCACATCTCGGTATCTCAACGATTTCATCTAAAGTGACTTCCAACTTATTCTTCTTGGATTTCTTCTTCTTCTTTTGAGTTGCACTTGAATGTAGTACCATTGCCAGTTTCTTAGCTTTGTCCATTGTTCTTGATGAAGTGATTTGTGGTGCTTCTTTTTGCTGATTTGTTTTGGTGTTAGCTTTTCAGTATTCTGTAGATGTCTCCACATCAACCTTTACAATTTCTATAGAATCTTTTTTGGTACCCTCAAGAGTGCCATCTTTGGGTTTATCTCCTTCATTGGTGTCCTTTTTAACTTCATCTATCTTTGTCTGTGCATCCTTCTCTAATGTGTCTTCATCTGCTTGCCTTGATTCTCCTTCTATAACCTTATTAGTTTTAGTCACAATATGAGTATCTCTGATGTCCTTCTGATCATCAGTGTTTTCTTTCTTTCCTTCTTTCCCTGCATCCTCGAGAATGCTCGAGTCTTTTTCAGGTGACTTGTCTATTTCTTGTAGAATATTGATAGCTTGTATCAATATTGGCATGTTGCCTGGTATGTTCACCTATGTAGTATCAAATGTGTTGTCCTACTCTTCGGTTGTATCCTTGGTAACATTGACATCTTCATCTTTCTTTACTTCTTCTGATGGATCATCGGTAATGTCAATGATTATGTTATCCACAGTGTTGTCCTTTGTGGTGTCAGACCATGTTTCATCTGCAACATCCATATTTTTGTTGCCGGTTGTGTCTTTTTCTTCCTTGTCTAACTCATCTGATGTGTCATATTCTGCATCTTTGATCAAAATCTATTCTTGAGTTTTCTTGTTAACATTTTTCAGTTGTAGGTCTTTCTCGGGGCTAGCTTCCTCAATAGGTCTATTGAGTATTTTAATCCATTTCATGTGACTTTCTTGTTCAAGCTCTTTAAGCCTCCCTTCAAGAAATTTGTAGGCTCTCAACTTGGGTGAGAACTCCTTTTAATGGTTCTCCATCATTTCATCAATTTCTTCTTTCTTGGATTTAGAAGGCATGAGAATAACAAGTACTCTTTCTATTATTTCCTTTTCATTCTTTAAGGAAAATGTCCATCTAGCATATAGTCTATCCAAGAGTTCCCTTGGTACATTATTACCTTCAAATTGAATTGGTACATACTTGAATTTGTACATCTTTGCTATGATGGCATCTTCAAATTTGTTCTGATCTTCTAGATCTAGTTTCAACCATCTTCTAATCTTAGAATCTGTGATAGACCCCAAACTTTCAATAGATTTGCATACCTCATCAATGCTTTATGTTGCCTTTATCTTTTCTACACCTTCGTCTTGCTCGGTGTCCTCAATTTCTTCTCTGGTTATGATGATTTTCCTTATTCTTTTGTTTGGTCCTCTTTTCAGTGTGGCTGATTTCCTCTTGTATGTTCTAAATTTTCCTTTCTTCAAAGTTGAAGGACTTGAATCATTTTTTGTTTGGCTTCTTTTTCTTGAAGCAGTTGTGGTTCTTGGCTTCTTAGTTGGTGGAGGAGGTGGTGAATCTGACTCAGTGGCCTCAGAGTCATTATTTTATTCTCCTTAACCACTAGGTAGTTGTCCTTTAGTTTCTTCCTCCTTTTTAGCTTCTTCCTGTTTGGTTTCTTCCTCTGTTGCCGACAGTATTTTCTTGAGGTTCTTGACCATTTTTTCCTTTTTCCTGACAATTTTCTTTACAACCAGGCCAGATTTGATTCTTGATTTGGCCTCCTCATAAGTTCCAAACTTAGGTTGTTTCTTATCTAATGGTTCATTTATCAAGGCATAGATTGCTTTAGATGCTTGATCAATATTTATCTCATATTATAATGGTTTTAGCCATGTTTTCCTTGGTACAATAGGCTTGATATATGTGTGGTTTGTATCAACCATGAAACATATTTCATCTTTGAATTTCTCAATGAGTTGCTCAAGGATCCTTACCCTCTTCTGCATTCGGTCTTTGAATACAGTAAACTATTCATCCATGAATGTTTCAAAATTGTCTCCCAGTGAAGTTATGTGTTCACTGATTTGCATGGTGACTGGTTTTATGGAGTCCCATTTTATATCTCCTATAGATGGAAATGTCTCTTGAAAGTAGAAGAAAATGCACATGATAAGTGAGCCAAACTTACATGTGTTTTTCTTTGCCTTCCTTATAGTCTTCAAATTCTCTTATGACTGGTTTAGTAGAAGTTCAGATAAATCCAACTGAGTTCCCTTCTTGACAATCTTGTAAGCTATGTCTACTGCACCAAATGCTATGTTTTTCATCTTGCTGGCTTGAAAGAATTTGTAGCCTAGAACACATGCTCTAAATTTCATCTCATCATCAGTAATGGTGGATACCTTTAATCCTCTACTGTCCCATTTTGCTCCTGTGATCTTTTCAGTCTTAGCCTTGGGTGGGTGCTTCAGTGCTTTTACCTTTTCGGTTATAGGGTAACCAGTGACTGCATGGATAACATCCCAGGTTATCATCTTCGGTTCATCCAACCATAGTTTTTTATTGTGTATTTGGCTCGGTACTAACTGAATCCACTCAGTTTTGAAGACCTTCGGGAACATTAGGGCATTAGTGAGCCCTTTCACCTCTATATTTTTATGCTCATCTTTTAAAGGTCCATCTTTGTTGCATAGCTTCTTATAAGCCTGTTCTACATCTGAGTCACCGATTTCTGCAATCTTGCAGTGGATGTATGATCACACGTCTTTGATGAGAAAACCCCTAGCTGGTATTCGCAAGAATTCTCCAGCATCGTCAGGTTTTGAAGCAACCCCAGGGTGAATCTTTTAGTGTGGTTCCTCACATGCAAAATTCTTGATGAGCTTAAACTCATCCTTCTTGGTGTTCTTTGATTTCATGGTTCTTCAAATTGTGGCCATTTTTCAGATTTAGGCTTTCTAAGAAATGCATAAATTAGAGTTTTTGGTTGTTGTAGAACTTACTATCTTCACCAGTAGTTCTTTCTGATCTAATTTGGAATGATCTATGTTGAGTTGTAGTGGTTCTGTGATCCTACCGCTATTTGCATAAAATTTTCTCTTGTCGCTCTGCTTTGGTTGTGGTGAACAATGAGATCCTTCTGTCACCTTTTTATAGGTGTTTTCCCTAAAAAGAAAGTCATTAAAGCTTACCAACTCCTCGGTGTGTGAAGATAGAGTTTTTTGGTTAAGACATTAACTTATTTCTTCATTGACAACATGATGTTTCAGGGCGGTTGTTTAACTCTTTTCTTTTAGCGATGGGTCTTGGTTTACACTTGAAACTTTTCTTTCCCATGTTGACCAATGCTTCTCGGTAAGTGTAGCCAGTTTCAGCTTTGAGTATATACTGATAGATTTTGGTATGTGTTACTTGATAGCATTGTTATCACATATTTTAACAAGTAATACCATGATCCATCTTTGCTTATGCTAATTTGGCATTTCTTCAATATATTATGGAACTGATGTAAAATAATACATAGTGTAATGCAAATTCATACTTACTTGTTTTTCTTAGGTGGGGGTGGTGATGTCACCAGATCCATTGGATGGGGTGTCACCATTTGCATTTCTCATTCCAACTTCATCATTGTTTGAATCTCTTCTCCAAATTTTTCCTCTTACACTCTGGATGTCTTCAATGGTATTTCCATTGGGATATGTGTTGGTTTTCAGTCATTCGATCTTTGGAGTCTTTCTTGAGATGACCAACTTTATGGTAGTGTAAGCATGTCATTCCGGGGTTTGTCCAGCCTCTAGACTTTCTAGTCCACTGTCTCATATAGTTTGCAGCAATGTAACCAAATCTTCCACATGTTGTACAATTTTTCCAAGTGTTTTAATCCCATACATACTGGTTATTGACTCTTTTCGGTTGATAGGGAGTTTCTTGATCTATTGGCTTCCATGTTTGCCTTTTCTTTTTCCATCATTCAAGAGTTGTGTACCCATTCATTTTGTAAGTAGGATAGTATTTTTCCATGTAGGTTTCCTTCTTAGGTTGTTTCATCTCAGACTTATATTCATATGCTTTATGTCCTTTCTTGTTACATTTAAAACAAAATCCTATGAATAAAGATGTAGATTTAGGAATACCTTTCATCTTTCCTCTGCATACATTTGATGAGTGACCTTTCTTTCCACAGTGATTGCATGTAGGATTTCTTGGTCTTGGATTTGTATAGACATTCTTTGGATCAACTTGATTGGGTTATTCTCCATTCTTGGTAAAACCTAGGCTGGTGTTGTTGTTGACTCTTCGTTGTCCTTCAAGAAAATAATCCATTCTTTATTTGCTCTCTTCATCTTTCTTGATAATTTCATTATGCTGCTGTTGAATTCTTAGTTCATGTTTCAACTTTTCATTCTCATCCCTTAGCTCACTGATAGCTTCTATTCTTTCAATGAGTTCAACATTCATTCTATTTTCCTCTTGACTCATAGGAATAATTTGATTTGTGATCTCATGGTGATTCTCTATAAGTCTTTGTATTTTAGACTCTTTCTCTTGTAGCTTTTTTGTAATCTTCCTTCTATCATAAATAGCTAGTGTTCTTTCTTTCTCAGCTTGTCTAGCACTGTTCATGACATGAATCATTCTTACCATCTGTGTCTCTTGACTGATTTGCAGAGATTTCACTTGTCCAGTGAGATGTTGATTGATTTCAGTTAGGCTTGTGATTCTTTCTTCTGATGTATCTGATGCTTTCCTTGTAGTTGATCCTGAAGACTCAAATAAATCTGGTATCTCTTCCTCATGATAATCCATCTCATTATAGCGACATGCCATAATATTTCTTTCATCTAACAAATGTCTCCTATTGATTCTAGCTTCTTTATACTTCTCATAGAACATCTGAATTTCTAGATTCTTAGTTTCAATATTCTTGTCGAGAATGTACTTCTCCATTATATGATATTTTCTCTTAAGCCTTAAGCTTTTCCAAAGAAGAGACTTAGCTTTGATACCATTTGTTGGAATTAATGGGAAGTGTATACTGAGAGGGGAGGGGTGAATTAGTACCTCTAAAACTTTTGTATCCTTTATTCAACTAACCTTTGTGTAATCAATTGTTTATGTAACCATCTGATCTATACTATCTTGATGCAAGATATATCAATTCATAAACTTAACATATATTACTATCTGCAGATTGGAAGGGGCCAGTTAAGGCTTACAATTTGATCACTTCTAATGATCTACCCAGTTAAGAGTATTTGTGGAGACCTATTTTAGTCTACGCGGTTAAGAGCTTTAGCAACACTGTTGAGTGTACACTTGATTAAGAGATTTATAGTTGGACTGTTAAATCCGCCTTCCTTGAAAGGATTTTTACACTTTGCTCCATTTGTTAGAATGATAGAAAATTACAATTTGACCTGTTGTATGCAATCTCCTATTGTTGATACAGATCCATTTAAGATCATCACCTAATATGATTGAATAATACCTCTGATTCTCGGTAGCCTCTGTTCTTGGTTCTTGCTAACCAAATTCACCTTTTGCTGTTATGGTTCTTGGAACTTTCAATCTAATCCATAGATGTGCTCATAGGCTTCATTCATCTTCTCTTCTATATTCACACATGTATAATGAATGATTGCATAATCTATTTATAAGATGGATTGACTTCATCAAGTTTCATGAAAAACAATGTTAACTCTAAGATCAGGTTTACAACTTTACCTTGATCTCCCAGTCTATGTGTTTTAAATCAGTTAGACTAATTAAAGAACTTACATTCATATTTCTTGTCCCTAAAGAAATTTTTTTAAAAACAAATCAAGATTCTATAAATATAATAAGACTATTTTATTTTACGTGGAAGGTAGATCCACTTTTGGCGGGCTGCAACTAACTTTCAGGTTTTGACGGCCGGTTGTGCTCTGAAATCAGTTGCTTGTCTTTCAGGTTCCTTGCTTGAACTATTCTCTTGTTTTTCTCTTTAACTGTCTCTCGGGTTGCACTATATCCTGCACATTGGGTTCCTCTGTCGGGTTCCTCTTTATCCTTTCCACTTTGCATTTTTGGTGTACACATAAAGTTCTCTTCGGTTCTCTTTGTACTTAGCAGTTTTTGGTGATCTCTTTATATCTGATATTCAGTTTGTTGTTTGTTTTGTCTTTCAGTGTATGCTTACCGAAAGTGTTGTTGGCATACTAATGGAAAATTAATGTCATCATACTATAATAGAACATGATAAGGTAGAGAATACTGTAAACAAAGTCTGAAGAGATGATCAATTGAAGATGGAAGAATGCCTCCAAAACATGAATGAAAGAAGAGTGTCCATATGGTAAATGATCCATCTCACCAAAATGCATAGGTACCAGCCACTTCATTCACCTAGTACATAGGAAAAAATACTGAATACATAGAATAACTCCATCAATCAAAGGAAGCATTAGAACCAATAAGTGATACCCCCATAATGCTGAGCAGGGAGAGATATGACAAGTGCACTGAATCAGACTGTCAAGAAATACTCCATAATGAAGAATGTACAAACACATATAAAGGATGGTGTCATGGAAGGAACACTCACTTGACACACATAATGAGACAAATGTCATGGAAGGAACACTCACTTGATAAAGGTAGATGAAAAATAAGGAAAACATCAAACCCCCCATTGCACTTTATAATATAGTGTGAGTACAAACTGACACAAAATGTGCAGCATCCCAAGCATGCATCATATGACACTTTATCTCAGTGCATTTGCAAAAGAAAGCTACAGAAAAGATGTATACAATATTTAGAAAGGAAATGATCCCAGGACCTGAAACATCCAAGATATCCACCAAAATGCCATAAAGAAAAAAACTAAATAAAAGATACATGGAGAAAATTTTGGGTGTGAGACTCATAGAAGAATAAAGGAGAAAAAAACCATCTTTCCGACGCCATGTGGAAGTAAAAAATGGAGTCCGAAGGAACAAGATATAGTGACCGGAGCACAAAATGGAACCCTGACTTTGATAGTCAAAAAATCTTGTAAGACAGAAAAATTAGATAACCAAACAAGACAAATCAGATTGGCGTCGGAACCATCTTTTCGTCGATATCTTGTTTGACAAAAAATGCTTCCGTTTGCTCAAGATACATGCAAAAAACCACTAGGAGGTCAAAAAAACCAAAGATCAAGCTGAAACCTCAGCCAAAAATGGCGGAGCCTTGCTAAACTGGTGATACCTCCAATTCTGGACTGCCTCCATATTTTCTGCCAAATTGGTAGAAAAAATATTATTCTTTTGAAAAATAATAAAAAAAAAACATGTGACTTTTTAAAGAAAAAAACACAAAAAAATATTATATATATTTTTTGTTTAAAAAATAAAGTGAGGCTGGGGCCTGAGGTCCTTTGGAATAAAAATATGTTTTTTGTCAAAACATTTGAAAGCAAAAAGCCCAAAAAAAATTATTAGGTTTTTTTTTTTTTTTTCAAAATCTAAAAATAAAAAATTTGGATTTTTTTTCCACTCGCCTCAAAATTTGTGCCCAAAATAGGGTTGTACGGGTAAAAATATTTTGCCTCAGAATGCAACTTCGACCAAAATGGTCATGTCTTATATGGAAGTAGGGGCTTTTGGGCGTTTTGAGCACAATCGTGAGGTCCGTTTGTGCTCAAAGTGCTCTGAACAAAAAAATCCCCTCCAGATCCACACAAAAAGGCTAAAAAACCTTGAAACTCTCGGAGCTCCAAAAACTTCAAAACCTCAGGAATGTGCAGCAGCAGCAAGCCTCTGATACCATGTTAGAATTCAAAGAATTTATAAGCCAAGATCATCTGCATGCAAAATAACCTGTTACAAAAACAAAGCTTGGAGACAAAAATGTTCTTAAAGACAAAATATTTATTTAGAGAGGGAATACAAAATACAAAGAGATCAAACCTTATGAAGGTGATCGAAACTCTAAAAGGGAAACCCTAAAGGTGATCTAGGTTGCATAATAATAAGTAATAAAAGAATTAATTATTATATGCCTAAAGTTTAGCTTATGTGTAATAGAGATAATAAGTGACTTAATAATTAAATCAATATGATTTAATTAATAAGTGGAATCACTTTATTACTCTAACAAAATAAGCGGAGTACCCTTCATCACAAGAGGATTACATTTTTATTATAGGAAATGTGTAGTAGCTAATATATGTTCTCATTAATGAGATAACACCATCTATTATACTTACTTTGTACATTTTTAGCATTACAATGACTATATCGTGCATGTGTAAATTTGAATTCAATATTACAATATTTATAATATGTCATTTAAAAAAATTCTTTAGAGAATTGTCAAATGATACAAATTATCGAAAAGATTTGATATAATACATCTTAGCATACACATTTTAATAAAATTAATGAAATAACTAATAATGTTGTAGCGAGTAAAAGAAGTTTGTTAAAAAAGTATGGACCTTATAAAATAAAGTTGAATATTTTTTAAAAATATATATTATACAAGATATGGCTGTAACGAAGAAGCTACTTGTTGAATGATAAAACCATGTCAAAAGAGGAAATTGGCATGCTTAAACACAAACACAACAAAGATAAAGCACACTACCACATATTTTAATTATAGTAATCAACATTCTTATAGTTTGTAGACATTTGGGGGCTTTGATGACAAGAGGTCTTACCAAACATAGATCTAAACAATCCTGCAACTAATGGTACTTGCTTAATATCTTCAAGGGAAGTAAAAAGTATTGGTTAAAAGAGTGATGAGTTGGAAAGATATAATCCACTTGAGAATTTGATGGTAATATATTTAAATGGTGTCTGCATAAATATTTTTAACTGAAAACTCATCCACATGACTTTGTATGAGCTTGTTGCACTAATACAAATGAAGCGTATATTATGAAATGTTTTGTATCCAACGACTAGTTATAAGTTTAAGATTATGTGTCTATAATTCCTATGTAATTAAAATATTTTTTAAAATTATCTTATTGAGGTTTTCTATTTCACATTCTTAATAGCCTTTTCATCTCAATTAGTGTTAGGCTAGTACTAGAATACAAAATGAACCTATTGAGGTTTTCATATAACATTTTGTCATTCTAATGTTGCAACCACTTACTTAAGTACCATCCTATACATGTGGTACACAAAAGCACTATAATATCTCCAATTTGAAATGAATCGAATTCAGAGTAGGTCAATAGATGCATTTATTTCAATTGTTACTACTCTACCTTTCGTCATAGATTGTACATACTAACAAAAAAGAGAAGGTATATATTTGATAGTTACCACCAATGATGTACCCAATAAAATGATGAAATGGTCTACTAAATTAGTTCAATTACGAGGCCTCATCTAGGATGACCTCAAAGTGTCAACTAGTCTTAACTAAAATGATTCAAAAATATAAAAGATTTTTGTTTGCATAAAAAATGTCAAATTAACTATTCAATTATATATTTATTACATTTATGTAAAAATATAAACCAAAATTATAAAAGTGTAAGATATTATTTTTGGTCGCCCTGAACATGATAGAAAGGAGCCATTGGACATTGAACCTATTCAATCCATCCCTCCTTTGGATGAAGATATCAAGATGAAAGAGGATTTCAATATGTTGGTGGATCATATCAGCTCTTCTACTTCAATTGTGCATCCAGATGTTGGTCCAAGTAAATGTAGATATTATCTACCATGACTCCTTGAGAAATCCTACAAGGATAGGCCCGAGTGAGGTGCAAAAGGAGCAATGTGTATAAAATTGGTCCCCAAAGTTGATACGACTAGTCACCAAATCAACGATTATTAGCGAGTCTCTGAACTCCTCTTTTCCATCATATCTAATGGCACAACATATGTTGGTGAAGCACTTTTTTCCAAAGGTGCTCGGAAGAAATATCTGAGCAAGCCTAATGGCTTTCCATGTGTCAACATTACATGTCTTATGCTCAATTTTGATGAGGGACCTCCAAAAACTCTCGCTCACATAATACATGTCCAACCTGTTCACATCATTCAAGGTGGAAGTGGGACCTACATCTCTTAAGGTAGGATCACGAACTCTCTTTCCATGGGGAATCTCAAGGCAATCAAATTCTAAAAAGGTGTGACCCCCTTTTAATCTAGAACCACCTTGGAAGGAATCTTTTCGGAACACCACTTTTATGCATCCACCAAATTTGCAGAGGACTTTTTCAAGTCGCATTTATGATGTCCGACCAAGGGATCTTTTCCTATAAAATCTTGAGGGAAGATTGAAATAATTAGTTAGTTTTTGGAGAGCTCTACCAGAGCCTCTTTCAAGAGGGTTTTTTTAGATTCTTTTGTTCACCACTTTAGAAGGACACATAGAAAATAGCTATTATATCATTCTTCAATCTTGGATTTCTATTAATATGATAAATAGAATGAAACACATTGGACTATGCCAAGTTTTCTTTTATTGTGTGTTGGTCCTATTCTTGTGAATACTATTAAGATTTGTGTCATTATAGGGGGACATAGCTATCATTTGTCATTTCTATTTCAGGATTTTATAATTTCAATATAGGCACACAAAATATTGGATCATGTTTTATACTCTTTCAATGATTGTGACTGAAGATTACTGTTAGAATTTATAGAATTCTACCACCAAGATCCACTGTAGCAAAAACCTATCACAAAAGAAAACAATGGAGACACAACAAAGAATGATCTGAAAGATGAAATATTCATTCAGAGAGGGAATAGTAAAATATAATGAGATCAAAATCTTATAAAGGTGATTAAAACCTTGAAGGGGAGAAACATAGGTTGCATGATAATAATTAATAAAAGAATTAATTATTATATTCCTAAATTTTATCTTAAGTGAACTGGAGCGAATAAGTGACTTAATAATTAAATCAAATAATTTAATTAATAAGTAAAATATCTTATTACTCTAACACCCCCCCTTAAGATAAACTTAGGGAGTAGCTAAAACCTAGAAACAACCACTGAAAGTAGGAAATGGGTGTCTAAAACATGACCTGATCAGGTACCCAATCACAACCAAATCTTTGCAAAGTGGAGAAATAGAGAAAACCACATGGTAAACACTCTACTCCAAAAAGAGATGGAAAAAGCATGCTGAAAAAAACATGAAGGAAGGAAGGTCTCTCCTCACTGAGACCCCCCAAGGATAACTTCCTTCACCCGTAGCATAGCACACAATTGAAGATAGCGTGGGGATGCAAAAGGTTTAGTGAAGATGTCTACAACCTTCTCCTCTATAGGTATGTACTCCAAGATGAGAGCGCCATCCTAAATCAACTGTCTGATGAAGTGCATATGGATCTCAATTTTAATGTGTGTTGATGCTCCATTAGGTTATGATAAATATGTATGGCACTCTGATTGTCACACCAAAGAATAGTGGGAATATTAGGAGGAAACCCAAATTCAGTCATCATTTGACGAAGCCATAAAATCTCCTAACTAGATAAAATTGCTACTTGGTAATCAGCCTCTGTAAATGATAATATAGTAGTAGATTTCTTCTTTCCAGATCATGTGATAGGACCATAACCAAGGAAAAATATAAAGCCATAAGAAGACTTTCGTTCAGTATCATCACCAGCCCAATCTGAGTCAGTAAAGACAATGATGTGTGGGGAGCCTGATGTGTAGTGAATGCCATAATGTGTAGTGCCCTGAAAATACCACAAAATACATTTGGTAGCTTTCCAATGGCTCTCTTGAGGATCATGGGAGAACCTGGAGACAAGTCCAAGTGCAAAGGAAAGATCAAGATGGGTGTGTGTCAAGTACAACAAACAACCAATCAAATGTCTGTATAAAGTGGATTCCATTGAAGGTGTAGGAAAGGTGGAAGATAACAAAACTCCTGACTAAAATGGTATAGGCATAGGCTTGAAAGAAAGCATGTCAATCTATGAAGCATATCAAGACCATACTTTTGCTGGAAGTGTGAAATCCCATTGAAAGACTGAATAATCCATAGGCCCAAAAAATAGTGCAGAAGAATGAGATCGGTCATCTTAAAATGCTCATTGTATATCCTGAATCATGGAGGATGAGCTACCGGTGATGAAAATATCATCAACATAAAGCACAAGTATGACAATGTCAACCCCCAGATGTTGAAGATACACTACGTGGTCAGAATGAGAACATTTATAGTGTGCAGAAAGGAAGAAATGGTCCATCTTCTCATTCCTAGCCCTAGGGGCTTGTTTGAGACCATATAATGAACATCTAAGCTTGCAAAATAAGGAAGAGTCCTATACAAAACCCTGGGGCTGCTCTATATAGATCTCCTCCTAGAGGTCCCCATGCAAGAAGGCACTCTTCACATCCATTTGAAACACTGTCCATCGCTGTGAAGCTTCAAGTGAAAGTACAAGGCGAATATAATTCATCTTGGCAATAGGAGAAAAGTTCTCAGAGTAATCAATACCCTCCACCTGAGAAAACCTTTTTCCAACAAGATGAGCCTTATACTTATCAATAGAACCAGCTGCAACATACTTTGTATGGTATAACCACTGACACCAAACCAAATTTCTCCCTTTCAAAAGAGAACACAAATCCCAAGTATGATTCTTCATCAAAGAAGAGTACTCCTCATCCATACCCCTATCCCACTCTGTGTGACCTGTTACCTTTGAAAACTTCTGAGGGTCAACCAAAATGGAATGAATCAGAAGGCTAGAACCAGATGTTTGATCTCAAATATGATGTCTATCTATAGGATCACCTGCCAAAGAACCTGTTGCATCAACTGTAAAACATGCCCACTAGGGCATTACTCGATCAACTAGTGGTGGTGGAGATGGTGGATTATCATCATCATCATCATTAAGAGAAAATGTATCCTCAAGAGATGAAGATAGAGGAGTAGATAGTGAGGGAGAAGTTGGCAATGAAGAATCCATCAAAGGATAGTACTCATCAAAATAGACATCCTGTCGAAAAAAGACCTCTCAGGAATTAGGATCAAACAACCTGTACGCCTTGGCATCCTCATAGTAGCCAAAAAATATGAGTGGTCAACTCTTCCTCTCCATGGCTTTCCTTTGAGAATCTAGAATAAATTCCCAAGCCTCACTACCAAAAAATCAGAATGTGGAAACATCAGGATTGGTTTGAGACCAAGCCTTCTCAAGATTTATATGATGTACTTCCTTGTGAGGCATCTTATTCTAAATAAAGTTGGCACAATTGACTGCCTTATCCCAAAAAGAAGTCTGCATAGCACAAGACTGAAGCATATAATTGGCCATCACCCGTAATGTTCTGTTCTTTTTCTCATAAACACCATTCTGCTGAGGGGCGTGTGGAACTATCAACTGATGTTGTAAACCATGCTCTATGCAAAAATCCCTAAAAGTGTGATTCACATGCTCCCCCCATTTTCGGTGCATATCCTCCAGATAGAAATACCAGATTGATTCTCCACAAATGTATTGAAGACATGAAATGTATCAAAGACATCATATTTGTACTTGAGTAAATACACCCAAGTACACTGAGAGAAGTCATTAATGAAAGTGAGCACATAGTGGGCCCCTAAAAATGGAGTTAGAAATGACATGAGATCACTATGTACCAAATCCAAGGGTGCCTTAGCATGAGTGGCTTGACCTGTAGGAAAAGGATCCCCATGACATTTTCCAAGAGCACAACCTCGACATATACCATTAGTACATGAAATCAGAGGAAGCCCACTCACAAGTTCATGTGTACTCATTTTCTGTAAGTATCTGTAATTGACATGGCCAAAATGCTCATGCCAAAGTTTTCTGATTATATTTGCATGTGCCACAAGATAGACCCCAGAACCATCTAAACTCTCGAAGCCATCAAACCTGTATAAGAAAGATTGAGGATCAACACTGCCAGTAGCTAAAATCAAATCAGGATCATGGAGGTCTCAAATAATCACATAATATGGTGTTAACTCAACTATTTTCCCAGAGCCAGAATGGAAAACCTGATAAATAGAAAGGAGGTTTGTTGAAAGGTCAGGAACACGAAGTAAATCCTAAAGAAAAATACCTAAGAATGAGACAATAACAAAACATGTAACTGCAAGATGTGTTGAGTCACCAACATAAATATGTGAAGTATGATTGGGTGCAATTGTGGTGAATTGTTGCTGAGAGTGTGACATGTGGTGAGAAGCACCTAAATCAACAATCTGTGTGGATCTAGAAGACAAATATTGTATAGAAATAGCATGTCCTTTCCTAGTGGAAGAGGAAGGTGGCTGAGGTAAGGTGATGTGATGTTGATGTATAGCTCCATCTAAAGCCTCTAACCATTTCCAACACCTCAAAATTGGATGTCCTTCCTTTCCATAGAAATTGCAAGGATCACCTGTGTACTTCACATTCTTGGAGGAAGACTCACTATATTTTGAAGATTTCCCCTTCTTGGGATGGGATTGTGGTTTTGAATCAGGCTTAGGAGGTGGCTTGGAGGAACTCTCACTGCATGTTGAATATTTCTTTGGCTTTAGTTTCAGTTTCTATTTCTCCTTAGATGGTTGAGCAACCAATGATTGGTTCTTTGATCCTGTGAGAGAATCACGCTGAGATAGCTTTGCCTGCTCATGATTCAAACAATCACAGGACACATCAAATGTAGGCATGGTAAATCTTGGACCCAAAGCATCCATGGTAGAATGGAAGGTAGAAGAAAGTATCTGAAAGGGACCATGAAGCTTAGAAAGGATAAGGTAAATGCACTCTATATGTGTCTTATTATTTCAACAACCATGTAAGATAGACCTGATAGATTTGAATTTCATCAAGAAAACCTGAATAGAAGGAAATGACTCAGGACCCAAAGCTGTCGATTTTGCCTCAATATGAAGTTCCTTGAACTCATTGACTGTGCCAAAGAGAGTTTGAAAATTCTCCCACATATCAAGAGGAGTATCAAAACCATCAAGATGAAAGAGAAAACTATTTGAAACATGCAGAGAAATCACACCCATGGCCTCATCCATCTTTTTCCCGTGCTGCATGATCTTGTAAGGACGAGTCAAAACTAGCTGAATGGTATCCAAACAAGACCATAACCCGCGTGACCTGAGAACCTGAGTTATATGATATTTCTACAAATGGAAACTATGTGGCATGAGAAGCTCAACTGATGCTGAATCTACCATTGTTGCACTACTCTAACTTTTCAACTATTAATTATCTTTCAGAACTAGACAAAAAATGCAGAAGGGTTTGTATTTTCTATTATTGAGTGTTTTGGTTTTTCTGAGATAAATGATAGAAAAAAAGAAAAAAATACCCCCCAAAAAGAGAAATACAAAACCTCAGTACAACCTGAAAAGATAGAAGGAGATATCGTGGAAGAAATGATTCAGATTGAATGGGAAAATACCTTATCTAATTTCTCAGAAATGATCTCAAATCTAAAGAGAGGTCATCAAGATATTTCCAATGCCTATTTGTGAGGAAATAACAGAGTCTGTGTGCACATTTTTGAGGCCTGAGAGTGCATAAAAGAAGTCCTTACTTTGATGATAAAAAGAGGAAATGAAGTAGAAAAATCCAAAATCTAAACCTTCACCAAAGTCTCCACCTCGGAAAGAGCTTTCCGATGATATCTTGTTTGAAAAAAAATGCCTATGTTTGCTCAAGTTATGAGCAAAAAACCAAGGAGTGGTTTAAAAAGGGGCCCAAAAAAATTAAGGCCCCTTGGGCCTTAAAACTGTCGGTGACTACTTATATGTTGCTCGGTGGTGGGCAACGGTATTGGATGAGCGCGGTGGTGAGCTGTGCTATGGTGTGACTGCGCAGGTGGGTGTGTGATGGTGTAGAAGCAGAGGTGGGCCCGTGAGTGGCACGAGGACCGACAGTGGCTGCTGGGCGGTGAGGCAGTGGTTGTTGGGTGACACTACCACTTTACAAGGTGAGTGTAAAAAAACACCGAAAATCAATTAAAAAATAAGTTTTTTTTAAATTTTTTTAATTTTTTTGCTTTGCCTCTAAAAATGTTCCCATAAGGGTCGTACATGCAATTGTTTTTGCCTCAGATTGTAACTGTGTCCAAATTAGATGTGCCTTATATGGAAATCAGGGTTTTGGGGCCTTTTGGACGCAACTGTAAAGTTAGTTTTTTCCCAAAGTGCTCAGAAAAATAGCTCCCCCAGACCCACACAGAAAACCTCTATAAACTTGAAACCCTCAGAGCTCCAAATATTCTTCAAAAACTTAAGAATGGGCTGCAACAACAAGGCTCTGATACCATGTTAGAATTCATAGAATTCTATCACCAAGATCCACTATAGCAAAAACCAGTCAAAAATTATTTGTCATGGAAAAAGTATTTCAAAAATACATATAAACTTGGCGATTTAAGAGAATAGTTGTATAATTGGTATGGCGATTTAATAATTGGAAATAACTATTAAAGTTTCATTCTCCTAATTTTTCATTCTCAAAGAATGACACGTGTGATGTTTTCGGAGAGAGTTTTCAATAAAGGAGTTATGTCACCACATTTCTTCCGAAATGCACCTTCCACCGTTCATCTCTCTTAATCCAATGGTTCTGATTTGATGTTGAAGTTGCATCAGGTCCCACCAATATGACATCACAGACTCACATGTCCGTTGGATTACAACATATCAATGGCCAAAGGTGAATTTCGGGCCTATTGTTGGTCTTCATAATGTTTATGGCAAACTCTTAGTGGAATCATGACACATGGTATGATTGATCATACCAATAAGTCCACAAGCAATCATACCACGTGTCATGATTCCACAGAGAGTTTTCCATAAAGATTTTAAAGACCATCAATAGGCCCAAAATTCATCTTTGGCCATTGATATGTTATAATACAACGGACGTGTGAGACTATAAGTCTGTGAGTTGTGACAAGATTTATTAATTAATTTACAAATTTTAAACAACTGTCGTATAGTTTTAAATTTAATTAATAAAACCTATCAAATTGTCATATCAGACATATTTTGTTTGCTGCATAGCCATTTATGGTAATATTAGATAGAAATTTTAATTAATGGCAATGAGTAGATATGACATCAAGTAAAGTAATGACAATTAATTGTGGCTTAGATGGAGCCTTTCAATTTTCAATGACAGATAAGTGTTAACTGTGATATCATTATCTATTCATTACTAATTTACCTTGATAAAATAATGCCTTAAAGTTACGACTTAAATGAAAACATCATGTCATTTAAGGACATTGTTTTCTGACCGTTCGATGATCTTACATCAATGGTAAAGCTTCATTTCCTGCCGCCATTACTTTGCATATTGTTTCTACGGAGTGGGTACACATTTTAAGTTTTTTATAATAAAGAATTTTTATGTCCACCTGCGTGACGTTTGGCCTTCGTTATTCCAAAGAAAGAAAATGTCTTATCATAAGTGTTGTTTCTAATTTCACCCACTGTTGCATTAAATATGAAAGATTTGGAGATTGTTGAAGGACAGTTACCATTTTACTTACGAATTAATTAGATCTTTAGGGCAGAGAAATAATTTTAATCAGGGCTTATAAATAGATGATATACGCTCATTAAATTACAATTGTCAAAGCATATTTGGGGAAATAGTCTGCGACTACTCGGTTCTCTTTGTTTTTTTGTCAAAAATTAGAATACTAATTAGTTTGATTTTCAATGGACACTCCAATTCATTTAAGATGCACTACTTTGGAGGATCAGAAGGCCTTTTTGGGCCTAGTCACAAACCCAATCCTGGCGTCTGTAGCTACGGAGTTGGGAGCCTTCACCAAGGAGGCTATAAGGATGGTGCTACGACGTGAATTTCTGAAGAATGAAAATAGGTATAGACTTAACACTGAAATTTCATCTTGGTTCATGGCATCTTTGTTGGACCTGGGTGGGGAAAAGGTGGAAATTCTCATGCTTATGAGGAAATTTTTCAGAAAAGAGTACCTCGGCGACGATGTGAATGTTGTCATATTTGCAGAAATTGGGTTTGGTATTCCTTGAGCAAATGATTTGTTGGGGATTCTACAACCAGGAGAAATTGTGCCTAGGCAACCATTTCTACTGAACCTTGATGTTGAGCAGCTCACGCGTCATCGGAAGTGGGCATAGATTGGGAGGGATTTCCTCCAGAAGTGGTACAACCTGGAGGATACCTAGGACTATCGATGGCTAGAAGAATTCTCTGAGATTATCCTCTCTTCAAAGTTCCATACAGAAGGAAGGGGGCCGCTGCCAGATAGTCCCTGACTATGTCTCTATCCATGTCCCTATCCTAGTCTCTACTGTGTCTCCCTCTGGTGGTAGCTGCTTACCAGGGTTTTTGCAATGATGTAAATTGTAATAATGTATGTTTAAAAAAAAATATGAAAATGTTTTAAGAAATTTGAAGTGATTTTCTATTTTGTTTTTATTATAAGAATCATTAATAGATATGGCCTATGGGCGTCGTTGATTTGTAAAGTTGTATTAAAAATTTCTGTAATATAATATAAAATATTTGTGTTGTACTTTTGTTTCATGTAATAATTTAATGTTTCCAAACTTTATCATTTAATGGTGACTGGTTACTGGTTAAAATTTCATGGATAAGGTATTCTAGAATGCATGAATTCAAAGGGAATTCAATATAGTTAATGACTATATTGAGTATTGTGTATTAAATTATTAATATTTTAAAATTGTAACAATCGTTGGATTACAAGTGATGAACGTGACACGTGAGACATGTAATATTCATTAAAATATTTTAAAAATGTGACTCGTGAGACATGTAATAATCATTAAAATCTTTTAGAAAATGTGACATGTGAGACGTGTAATATTCATTTAATTTGTTACATTTAAGTTTTAACGAAAGGTTTTTACCATTTCCTTTTTAATAACCTATCGACTCATAGGCTCATAGCAGGAGATCAAAAAAGAACTGTTAAACCATTGCCAAAGATTTTGAGACTGTAATTTGTGAGAGCCTTAGCCATTCTAACTTCTATCTATCCAGATTTATAAATATAATTTTGGGTAAGAAATCTAGCCTGATGCATCCCGATTTTGTAATGTCAAAAATTATGTTTAACTTGATTTTGAAATTTTAATTCTTGCACAATGCATGTATAGTTAGGGTTTTCTTAAATTGGGGACATGGGGTTATCTTAATTAGTTAGTTATTATCTGTGATTTTGTTAGTAAATATCTATGATTTTGTGTTTTTTCATTCTTCTGAAAAATAATAGGGAAAGCAAAAACTCAAGGCCAAGGGCAAGCAGATGGGAAAACTTTAATAGACTGCAGAAAACTAGTAGAAATCCCTAGTTTCAGTGATGAGTATCATGATGTTTATGATCCTGCTATTGACAGTCAAAGGAGAGTCATATCAATTAAACATACATTGTGCAGTAAGGCAACTGGGCCAAAGATGTCCAACTTTATAAAATTTAATCTAGCGATAGGTGCAAAAATGAATAAAGTTGCTTCGTGGGATGTAGGTTTGGGTTGCATGCTCTTACCCGAAGTTTTTCCTTGCCCAGAAATTGTCTTGATTTGTGCAAAAAATTACAATGAAGAAAGAAAAAAAATTGTGAATAAAAATAATTAGGAAGAAATTTTAGCAATAACCCAGGAAGAATTTATCAGTTTTCTAGACCTAGGGTTTGACCGACAAAATTGTAATGTCCATATTGACCTCGGATTGTTGGCAGACAAATATGAGGTAGTCGCCCCAAATGCAAAAAATTCATTTATAAAGGGTCTAATATTTACAGAGGCAAAGGCTTCATTGGGTGAGTGTTGGAAATATAGATGGAGTAACTGAGAGGGGAGGGGTGAATCAGTTACCACAAAAATAAATCCACAAGTCCCTTAGATGTCTTTAATATATACTGCTGTTACTCGGTAGATTAACTTATTATT
>MU225079.1:5551281-5562859 GCA_018584345.1 Thuja plicata
TTCCCATCCACTGTTTATTGACCAATGAGTGATAGGATAGTTAGGAACTTTCAGAAAGTGTAACAAACCACTCATTTCTAGATAGTCTATCATTGGATGCCCTCTGCTCAAAATATGGAAAACATTACTTAATTGAACAACTTTTCTGTGTTCTTCTACTTCACTTGCTTTTACAAAAACAGCATTATTAGAACCTTGAACTTCACCAGGATTCATCTTAAATTTCTAAAACAAATAATATTCCTCAGCATGCCTTTGATGTTGATATTTCTCCTTTGTTTTATATCTTACCACTTTTATTTCCTTTTCATCTACAATTGAGGTTTCGTAAACCTTACCAACATGTTTCTCTATGGTGTCCAATTTAAGCTGCAACCACTTTTCTCTTTTATACTTCCAACTAAAAATCATACATCTGCATTCTACTGGTGGCTCACCTACAATTGGATTGTCCACGGGTTCAATGAATGGATACTTTGCCGCCCAATCAAATTTAAATCTCCTAGACATCTCCCATTAATGATCAATTTTTTGTTTTGATTTTCCTCTCCCTTTAGTGTTACTATTAATTGAAACATCATCATCATCGAAGTCGATCGATTCATCCTGGTACTGGTTATTTACTTGAAATTCATCTTCAAGGTCATCTTCATGAGAGATATCAGGTTCCGCAACTTTGTCACCAGATTTATTAGGTTCCTCAGTTTGTTGAATAGACTCCCGTGTAAGTTGATAACCTCGAAGTTGTACAAGTTCCTTTGATGGCATACCTTCCTCACTTTGACCAACACCATTGTGTCTGGCCCCACCAAAGTATGAAGATATTTTTCTGCATTTCATTGGCCTCTCTTGGACATCTCTAGATTCTCCACCTTCAATACTCCTCTTCTTGTTTAACTTTGACTGTGACATCTCCAACAAATTAAGGCTGCAATAAAATTTTACTTGAATAATTATAAGATACTAAGGACTCGTAGTCTTTCCAGTTCGCTATCAATCACAATTGTTAGCTCAGAATCAACTGATTTTTTTTACTCCTAAATCTCTTGAAACTATCCTTATATACAAATGCTTATTTCAAGTTTTGGCGAAGGGGACGACATTTGCATATGATAAATATTAATATTTGGAAAACCCCACGTAATTTCAAGTAATTGAATAGGTGAATAGGGAAGGAATTTGGGACATGGTGAATTATGATGCATGGAAAATTGGGTCCTAGTGCAAATAAAATTTTAACTTAGGATAATGGGCCTTTGGCGAACGGCGATCCTTGATAAATACCCCTTCCTTAATCCGTGGTGAATAATAGTAAATATACAATGGATAAATGGGCGAACAACCCCACTACCATAGTGAAATTACATGCAAATAGTGGCGAACAAGCCGACCAATATACGTGTTTTTTATAAAATCTGGGCGAACTGGTCAAACAGTACACTACGCATTTTTTTGCCAAATTCTATATGCCCGATGGGACATATTCGCCAATTGGTGAAGAGTTACCACTAAAAAAATCCCTGGTTGTGAAAGCTTTGGAAAATCTCTTTGTTAGCTTGCCATGTGTCATTGTCATGCATCTTCTGCCCTACTTCAGCAAGAGACATCCAGAAACTCTTGCTCACATGACACATGTCATGCCGCATTCATATCATTCAAGGTGGAAGTGGGGCATGCATCTCTCAAGGGAGGAACACAACTGCTCCATCCATGGTGCATCTCAAGGCATTCAAATTCTATAAAGGTGTGCCTCCCTTTTCAATATGTAGCTGTCTTGGTAGGAACCTTTCCAGAACACTACTTTTTTGCATGCACTAAATATGGAGAGGACTTCTTCAGTCACATTAATGAGGTATGACCAAGGGATGTTTTCCTATATAAGCCCAGGGGCACATTGTAATAAGTAGTTAGTTTTTAGAGAGTCCTACTAGAGCCTCTTTCAAGAGGATTTTTTTTTCAGATTCTTCTGTTTGGCACTTTAGGACACTTTGAAAATAGCTATTGTATCATTTTTTGACCTTAGCTTGGTATTCATATGATAAATAGAAGGAAACACATTGGACTATAGAAATTTTTCTTTTACTGTGTGTTGGTCCTAGTATTGTTAATAATCTTAAACTTTGTGTCTTTCTAGAGGGACATAGCTATCATTTTTTGTTATGGGCTTTTATAATTTCATTATAGGTGCACACATTATTGGACCATATTTCATACTCTTTCAATGATAGTCGAGGTTATATTATGCTACTTTAGTGAGTAAAATTCTTGTGGGGTAACTGCTTTCAGAATCATAGGAACAACTCTCACATGCCTTAATGGGTGCTTCTCACAAAGACATCCAAATATTTTGCACTACGTCCATCTGAATTTTGCACTCTGTTCTCTCTTCAACATGAAGAGTCTGAGGCATTTGGTGACCAATATTGTGGGGTTCCTTGTTTTCATTAGCTCAAAAGGGAAGCTTAAAAGGTTGTCAAAGATTTTCTACATAGCGCATCAGGTCCCCCATATTTAGACCTTCCCGACTACCCTTATTTAGGTATGAGCCTCTTAGAGATCAATAATAACTAGGTAGGTCGTCTTTGAACATTAAATTATTTTGTAATAATTCTCATTTTCTTCAAATAATCACGATAGTTCTCTCCTGAGTTGTTTTATTTATGTATCATGTTTGACCATTTTGTCACTATTTTGTTTGGCCAAGTTATGTTAGGTTTACTAGCTTTCTTCTTCACTCAATATAATACCATTTTTGGTCTGTTTTTCATAGGGTTGTTGGCCCTTAACTCTATTCTTGCCCTAGAAATTTTAGATTTTCTTTTGAAGGCTAGATCTAAATATTTTTGTAATTCTCTTTTATAATTGTTATATTTTCAGTGACTTCAGTCACTTTTATTAAAAAAATCTCTATCTTAACTATAACTATTGTAATTTAATAAAATGTTGGAATTTATATTTGATCTAACTATTCTTTAATACTATGGTGAAGCTAATAGAAACTATTTAAATTATCGTTTTAGGTGTGGAAAACACTTAGACCAAAAATGATGAAATGGTCAACTCTCTTGGATAGAATGGAAAAAAACCCTAACAAACCATAGAGATAAGCATGGGAAAAAAGTAATTAAATATCTTTAATAATGATTATAATTTTTGTCAGTTTTTTTTTAAATGCAACTAAAATATGACCTCGTGACCTCGTGACCTCTTGCTTTAATCGATTGAGCTAAGCCCTTAACAATTATATATAATCAAAAAGTTTTTTTCCTTCTTCTTCCGTATATAATTAAATATAAAGATACAACCAAATCGAAACACATGTTTTATCTTCTTCTGATATCTTCTCCCACATGTTGCAGGGCTTAAACTTCTTCTGATTTTTATCACTTGACCAAATTTCTAACACCATTTTACTTAAACAATACTTTAAAAATATAAACCTCTTGAAAAACATATTTATTAATACTAGTTTATGAAGGACGGTATATAGGACAAAATGATGGGACCAAGACTCTATGTGTTGACCGAATCTATTTTAAGAACTCCATTGTGTATATATATATATATATATATATATATGACAATTCAAAGATCACCAAATTTAAGTGGAGACTCCTCTGTTTTATTGCCCAGATGTTGTGAAATTTAAGAATACTTTAATAATAGAAAAGTGATAAGAATCTGCATTAAAACCATGAGGAAAATCAGTGAGAATGACATATTCATGGCTTCTTTGCATCTCCTTCCATTATCTCTACTGAAAGTAGATGTGATCTGCCACTGCATAATCTTTTTGCTTGTTGGAAGAATTGGGTGATAGATTTTTTCACCCTTTTCAACCTGTACTCATAGGAAATGATATAAATGGGAAATAATGATATAGAGCAACATTTCAAATTGAGAGAAACCTTTCAAATGGTTCAAAATTATTGAGGTTTTATAAGCTATTTAGGTTAATTTAAAATTAATATTTTTAATTAACATAATTATCTAAAATAGTATAGTTGGACAAATATTAATTGTAAAAATATGAGTGTACTTAACATTTTAAAAAAAAAAAACAAATAAATCTAATTTTGTATCAAATTTGTTCATTTGAATACAAAAAATGTATATAATCAATATGTTAATTGTTCATTTTTTTGTGCAAACTTGTGTTTCTATAGGCGTTGATTAGATTGCTTTAGATCAAGTTTGTGTTGTATGAATATGATCTTTAACACATACTTGATTTGGTAAAGTGTAATATTCTATAGTCTAATTCCCTTCAAACCATACTATCTATGTCAAATCATGTAATAGAATTTTGGAATTTGGATATAGCAAAAAATAAAGCATCATGTTGATTATCATGTCTAAAAAAATGTAACATGTTGTTTTGATCATAACTTGCAATCTCAACTTCTTATATTAATTGTATGTAAAATGATATTAGCTTATCCAATCTCAAAATCTAATGAGTTAGATCAACACACTATTGGTTTAATCCTGAGTGCCATTGATTTGATATAAAATCTGTATATATAAACTAATGAAATACAAACTTCCAAAACCTTTTCACCTTGATCTTTAATCTCCAAAGGTGTACAAGTACTGATGGTATTGAAAACTATTTTTGAGAAATTGTTAAATTATGTGCTTCAAATTTTCCTCAATCAACCCCTTTAAATAATTAGTTGTACAACTTTGAAAAATATGGGTAGACACAATGCAAGTGTGTAAGTGATCTTGGATGTCAATTCTAATGCAATTGTTTTTTACGCTGCACATCAAAATTTTCTTAATGAATTCTCTTTAATACTTGTTGGTTTTCATGATGATCAAATGGAAAATTAATATAAAAATGAAATAGATTTAAATTCCAAGATATATGAGTTATTGTACAAATATGCATCAAGTAAACAAGGATGGAAAAATATTGTGGAAGGAGCCAAAGCTAGCACAAGAGTGCACCAAACATCATAGCATAATCATAATAATATATTCTCCCATAATGTGCTTGAAAATATATGGAAATTGGTATAGGTATGGAAGTTTTATCATCACATCTTATTGCTAATTCATGGTACATGTGAATCCTAGTACGAAAGTAAATGAGCACTCACAAATATGCATGAAAAATAAATATTTAGATATAAAAGATTATTGCGGTCCATTTAAGGTAATGGTTCCAACTATATATCTTCATGTGTCCTCTATAGTAATAGAAAGTGGTATGGCATGTTGAGATCTACCGTGATATGTAGCATCTTGGGTACCACACTACCATGTCATGTGATGTGCATCCATTTAGAAATAGTGATGGGTCTTTGTGAAGTGTATGTCACTACCTAATATGCCCCTCTATTTGATTACATACAATTTGTGTAAGGAATTGGAAAAAAGATTATTGTATGAGATGAGAAGATATTGATTCCATGCATAAGAGGGTGAATTATATGGAATCACACATGGAGCATTGAACATATTACATTTATTATTATTAATTTTTATATTTTTATACTATTATATGTAAGCATAAGTGTATATTAATGAATAATCCTCTTGTGTATCACTATATTTCTAGCATTTTGTCACATTTAGAAAATTAGGACAATGAGGATGTGCATAATGAGATCATCATGTATACAAGTACAAAATATTTTTTTTAGAAAATTCACTTTATTTGGGCACCCTACACACAAATTTATAACAACTCTTAAAACAAAATCCTATTACATTAATTATTATCAAACCAATGAATAACTCAAATTATGTTTCTAAACACTTTTGTTCTTATTATCACATAGGCATTCTCTATATAGATACAAATTATTTAAACATAACACACAAGATGATGAGATTAATTATGAGACAATGTGTACCATTGCATGCCCATGATGAGGTTAAGCATAAAATAAAAGAGAAACCATTTTTTTCAACTATTTGCTAAGTATTTGTAAAGCATCATAAAAAAGAGACATAAGTGATACAAGAAGCAAACCATGAATAATAAAATACAAAAATAAATGAAGAAAATCATGCTAATATATATATTCCAAGATGATGAATTTTTTTTGGATGATTAATAAGAATCAATTTGGACTATGTACCTATGTACTCACACTTCTAATTTCCCCTTTTCCTTATGCACATTGGCCTTTTTTAAATATTACATATTATTTATCATGATTTAAATACAAAATTCACATTATATATCATTTTGATGTTTTTGTTTCTCCACTTGGAGGAATTTCCCCTTTGTCATTTATCATTTAACATGTGTTATCTTATGCTTGTATATATAAGTTCCTATACCCTCACATGTCTTGAGTTCTTATATTCTCTCATACTTGGGTCATATTAGTTTTGAATCTTCCTTAATGGTCCTACATATTTTATTGTTATATATATCTTTTGTTATGATCTCCATTTTTTAAATGATTCTCAGACTTGTCTACTTATAATCTAATATTCTATGATTCATGATGTGTTCCGCATTCTAATAATTTTTATTATAATTTGAATGCATGCTTATGATTCTTATATTATCTTGATATATATGATTCTTATCATGCCATGTTACCTTATGCTTAGTTTTATCATCTGGTCCTATAACCATTTCTTGTATCCCATTTATCATATTGTAATCTTATTTTCATATCACACTCTTTTTTTCTTTTTTTTGATCGGTTTTTTCATATCACACTCTTACATTGGGGGTCATCATTATTTTCTATGTTATATTGCTCATTTCATACCATTAGATTACGGAGCACTAAGATTACCATGTATCATTTTCATATTCTATAACATGTTATGTTATCATTTTCATACCATTTTTCTTGATCTATCCCTTCTAGGTTGAGGGAAATGTGTGTTCATCACCACTTACATTTTTCCTCTAAGGTTGTGTAACCTTATCTTTGTAGCTTCCTATTTTAAATTACACTCGATAATGTTCATTTACCAATATCTGATGTCTTTTTGGCATCCAAGAAACCTTATAGGGAGTTATATGTGTTGTCTTCTTTAGGTTTAGCTTATCAACCATTTTAGTAGACACAAGGTTGTCAATGCTTACACTATCAATGACAACCTTACAACATTTACCTGTAGTCAAGACTACATGTAATTTTTAACAATCCTTGTATTTGAGAGTACTCTTGAATTTATTTGTTAGTTTTTTTCTCTCCAACCGTAGGTGGATCTTCACAAATAGGTGATTTTATACTCTCCTCTTTAGCTTAACCAATATGTGCAATCCTTTGGCTTCTTGTAGTTTTTTCTCTAGACACTCGTAAGATATATGAGTATATTTTTTACTTGTACCTCTTTAGAATTACTCTCAACGACATGATCTACCAGTCTCTTCTTTCTAAACTTCAAATTGACCTCTACAACTTGTTTGTTCTCTTCCTCTGAAAATTCTACTTTTACCCCTTGAATTTTATGTTTTTTTGCTAGATAGTTTTTCTTATACCTTAAGAACATGTTGATACACTTCTTTAACTATCTTTAGAGACTAAATGTTGATCTCATCTTGAATATTGAATCTCAATACATTGAGATATCGAGCCACTTTATCAAGATAATCTTCAATATGATCAACTCTAATTATCAATCTATAAAATTATCCTGCATAATCTCCAATTGACATTTTTTTGTCTATAATTTTGCAATTTCTTGAAAATATTAAGCTAAAAATATTTGGGCATGAATATACCTTTTAGTTTAGTAGTCGTCCTATGCTATCTCTTGATCTTGGGATTGGATTTCAATCTTCTTTCATCCTGTACTAGATCCCTCCAAAGGGGTGTATGCTACTTCAATATGGTTATTTAAACCTTCACCTTATTTTTGTTAGACCTTAAGAAGCACACACACAAATGAGGGGGAGGGGGGGTGAATCATTTGTGTTACAAATTACAATAAACTTTCACCAACTTACAAACTTTAATCTCAGATCTGAATGATAAACATGAAAGAAAGATCTCAACACAATAGCAACACATAATACCAAGATTTTTGATGTGGAAACCTAGTTAAGGAGAAAACCATAGTGGGGATGGAACCCACAAGATGAATGCACTCAGTAATAAGAATTGTACCCTGTTAGGAGTATTACAAAATGGGAATGCACTTGCATTCAAGCACACTTCTTAGAGATCACTGCTCAAACACAATTACAACAAGGCTCATTTCCTTATAACACAATTTGATCACAGATCAAAGAGGACTTACACTCCAAACACATGAACTGACTGGTAGCTTATGTTATGCCAAAACAATTTCAATGAAATACAAAAAATCTCTACCTCAATTGCAGATTCCACTCATACCTCTTCTACCAAGTATTCCACATTGTCTTTCACCTTCGTACACTCTTTCTCTACTTTGAAATATAAATTATTATATATATATACACATTACATAAAATATCCCAACTAGGTCGGTCAGGGACCTAATTACAAATATTAAATTAATTACAATTCAACCCTCAATGTGATCCATTGAATGTCAGCCAAGACATAGAAATGATCCATATCAACAACCTCAAACATGCTCAGATCCACCAATCATGCTATAAACCTTTGCAACACATTACATCATCAGGTCAGCTAAGATCAAATGAAGAATACTGACACATTATATGAGAATCATGCAACCCAATCACATCAACTAATACAAACCAGCAACATGAACAAAACACAATCAAACAATGTTAAGTACCTCAGCAACCTTAGCATCACCACAAACTCAAGATATAAATCCATCTCTGCACTGTTCATCATCAACAATATCTGCAACCTATATTACTCAATAAATATAGCTTTCTAGTATCCAAATCATGAACCACTCAAGTTGAGGACACAAATGCATGTCCTAAACTCACTACCAGGTTAACAATAACAAACTCTACAATACTAATCCATATTGATCTAAAAATTGGAACTTTGTCACTTCCTGAACAACTAAAATACTAGATACTAATAAATCAATCATAACTCTCTCAAATCATCAGTATAACATATACAAAATGACATGCAACATCTACATAAATCTCAAAACACAATTGTATGATTGTAACTATAGATCTTATGTGTAGTATCTTTACATGGCAATTCAACCTAACTGAACATACCAGGAACATTGTCTTCAATAGTAGAAGTATGTTGAGATCAATGAAAAAACATTAATGCCAACATATATCCATAATTTGAACAAAATCTCAGCAACATCCAACAATATCCCCCTTTGGAATTGATGACAATATATGATGTGAAAAATTCAATCAATGCATAAAGAAACAATACCAACAATATCCACAATATGACATCTCTTCTTTAATATATCTCCCTCATAATCTGATACATAATATCTCTGCTTAAAACTCACTTATTTTTCACATGAATATCTCTCCCCCTTTGACATCAATGACAAAGGCACAAGCATGCACTAAGTCATAGAGGCCAAAAATCTGAACAACACATCTCATGAACTATTACACACACTACTTCCCCTAAGGAGCAACCACCAAAACATCAATCTAGAAGAATGATAGCTCTATAAGTATACTGGATTGATGCATCAAAATGCATCTCTAGCTTTTATCAGGAGGGGAAATCACCCCAAGATTACCTCAGAGATACTCAAAAGTATCCTTTGGCAAGGGCCTCATGAATATATTTGCAATATTCTCTTTAGTAGATACATACTCCAATCTGACTTCTCTCTCACTGAATCTGTCTCTCAAGAAATGATATTTTTTAGAAATATGCTTTGTTTTTTAATGCAACACGTGATTCTTTGAAATATTGATAGCACTTGAATTGTCATAGCATATAGAAATAAGCTCATCAATAGTCACTCTGATATCTTTCAACATTTGTTTCATCCATGTCACTTGTGTACAATTAACAATAACATAAATATACTCAGCTTCAACAATAGATTGTAATATTAAATTTTTTTTCTTACTTTCCAATGAAACTAATATCTTACACAAGAAGAATGCTCCACCACTAGTGCTCTTTTTGTCATCCACATTACCCTCCCAATCAACATCAGTATATGCACTCGATGTGAAATAATCATCTTTAATTACCATACCACAAACCATAACCAGTTATTCCCTTCAAGTATCTGAATATCCTCTTAACAATAGCAACATGTGATTCCATTGGTTCTGATTGAAATCTAGAAACAATAAACACAAATAATTTATGGTCTATTTATTGTCAAATATAATAGTCCATCGATCATTGATCTGAACCTTCACATCACGTTACATCATCAGGTCGGCTAAGACCAAATGAAGAAAACCAACATGTTGCATGAGAATCACGCAACCTGATCACATCAACCAGTGAAAAACAACAACATGAACAAAACACAATCAAGAAACATCAACAAAAAACATTAAGTACCTCAACAAATTTAGCATCACCATGAACTCAAGATATAAATCCATCTTTTCATTGTTTATCAACAACAATATCTGCAACCTCTGTTACTCAATAAATATAGATTTCTAGCATCCAAACTATGAACCACTTGAGTTGAGGACACATATGCACATCCCAAACTCACTACCAAGTTAGAAACAACCAAATCTACAACACCAATCCAAAAACTAAAACTTTGTCTCTTCCTGAACAACCAAAATACCAGATTTTGATAAATCAATCATAACTCTCTCATATCATCACTCTAACAACTACAAACTTACAAGAAGCAGCTAAATACGCCTCATAACACAACTGTAGATCTTCTGTGTAGTATTTGTACCAAGTAATTCAACCTAATTGAACATACCAGGAACATTGTCTTCAACAGTAGAAGTATGTTGACATCAATGAAAAAACATTAATGCCAACATATATGCATAATATGAACAACATCTGAGAAATATACAACACTTTTTATCATATACATTTACATATTTGAAGTATTTGATCATGGAAATGATCATTTCAATCAAATCCTCAACATGAAGGCTACCTTCATGCATAGTGTTAGGACCTTTTCCTGTAAATCTCATTTTGAGCTTTTGCAGAGCTTCAGTGGTGGATGTATAGTCAGAAAATGGAAGCACTTCCATTTCAGACTTGTTTAGCCTTCTGAGTAAGTGGTTTGGGGTCATGGAAAGCGCCTTGAATGGGTTCCTAATCTTGACATGGCTTCCCTCCTGTTATGTCCTTCTTTCCACTCCTATTTAGCCTAATTTCTGCATTCTAAACTGCAGATTGGTGATTCTGGGCTTCAGGGTCAAGGTCGACCTTTTAGGTCTATGTCGACCTTGACCCTGACCTAGGTTAGGGTCAACCTTGACCCTAACCTAGGTCAAGGTTGACCTCGACCTTGACCCAAGGTTCAAATCCTGGGGTCTCACAGTTTTGGATGTCGGTCTTTGCAAAAAGTATTTTCCCACTTCCAGGTCGGCTGTTTCGGATTCTAAAGTGTCGAATCTTAAATTATATTTAATATAGGTCCTCTCCTAGGGGTAAAGGCTTTAATGGAAATTTAATTCTCCTATGTCGGCCTCCTTAGAAGATTGTGCCCTAGTTTCATATAAAAGGGAGCCTTTCTCCCCTCA
>MU225079.1:5569578-5584925 GCA_018584345.1 Thuja plicata
GCATTTACTTTGTCTATTTCTGCAATTTCAATTACATATATTTGAGGTTAATTCCAAAACTGGGGTTTGACCAAGGAAAACCCCTCCCCCACAACAAACAATCCTCTTTTTCTTGTAGGTACAGGTTCAGAACAGTAGATTTGAGACCAGATCTAGATACCCTTTTCGGCTTTCTTTCGGACGGCGTGAACAGATTCTCTGTCAGACATGTGCAAGTCAAGGTCGACATTATTGGGTCAGGGTTGACATTTGTGGGTCAAGGTCAACCTTTTTCATAAGATGACATTGTAAAGGAAAAATATTTCTGGGTTTTGTTTGTCTCTGCGTTCTGGTTCGGGCTCAACTACCAGTTTTTCTAGAAACAGTCTGCAGACCTCAAAAAATACCATTCTTTGATCTATAATATTTCAAGGTTGGTGCATTTCTCCTATTTCTTCAATTACTGTCATATATCATATCTATACACATAATTAATAGAATTTAAGATATCCTTCTTGTTATTCTCCTTTCCAAATAGTTGATTCATTTGTGCATTAGCCCTTCCTTTGGGTTGATCAACTTGGATCTCCCATTTGTGCATTTGGAAATAAAAGAGGAACATCTTATCTTCTCCCTAATCACAATTACAATACACAATCAATTAAATTCAAGTAAGTATAAAGTAGGGTTAAGGAATTCAACACACTTTAATCAAATCAAACAACAATTAACAATTAAATCACGTTATCCTCTTTCAACACCTTACATATTCCTAAACAACCCCCAATATATATATCTTACAGCGGATATCCAATTTTCATAGGGATTCAGGTCCTTGTTATGCACGTGAAGGCTGCAGAGGGATGTGGGAACTGTGTTTTATTGCCTTTGCATCTTCTTTTTGCAGACAAAACGGGTTGGAAATAGTCAGAACAGGCATGGTGCCTTTGTTGTCTTCATTTGGTCATAAATGCCTTGAGGCATATATCCCACATTGGCTGTTCGATAAAAGAGCTTAGTCTTTTTATATTAGAGCACTCAATTTTTAAGTGCTAAAAGGCATGCGCCTTTTGGAAGATGACTCAGTAGATAGGCGATGATGTGGACGGATGGTTTACAGAGAGAGAAGGATGTTTTAGTGGGCTAGTGTCAGAAAGTGCCAGGTGGCGGGCTAGCATTCACTCATAGTAGTTAGGAAGGGTAGCATGAAATGGTGGTGAGTGCGTGACAAGTGTTTGTCACTTAGTCGTGAAGGTTTACCCCAGTTAATGGAAATGTTGGTGAGTGCGCAATGGGCGGTTATCACAAGGTCACTGCGGTTTGGCCTAGTAACAAAAAATATGCACAAGTGCACGACTGGCAATTGTCGCATACTCCCTGCGGTTTGTGTAGATGACATGAAATTATTGTGAGCTAGCAACATGATGCCACGTGGAAGGTGGTCAGGCTAGGGTAGGTTGAAAGAAGATCAAATGAATCTCGCTCACTCGTGAAGCATAAAGGTATATTCTTTCAGAGGCCATGATTTGGCGAGATGTTTCCACGTGGAGATGCCAGTAATAAAGATCAGTGGTTGTCGCAGAATCGCTAAGGAATATGGAATATTTGGTAAGGGGCCACAAGCTTGCAACTAGCTGCTACGTGTTTAATTGAGCGGTAGGCGTGAAGCCTCAACGTAAAGATGCTTGAAATCTACTCATTAAGGCATCATGCCTTGATGACGCGTGTCCATGGTGGGCTAGGCTGAGGTCAGAAGCTAAAGTAAAGACTGATCAAGTCTTATTTGATCATACAAACAATGTATTTCCTTAATGCCAAAGTGATCGAGATCTAGTCATTAATGAATTGCACTAGGGTGACATCTGGCACATATGATGTCATGGGTCCCGGGTTAAATGCATGAAAAGTTAAAGGAGATCAATGTCTATGTTTTAAAGTTGTTAAAGTTTCAAACCTGGGTCGTTGATCAATCATTCTGCACCACCTGTGACTGTTATAACTAAAATTCAAATATTTAAATACTTTCTTAGATGGGTTTCATGGCGGTCGACAGATGTTTTGTCTCAGAGGCATCAATGCTATAATCTGATCTTATGGATAGATTTCTGAACAGTTGTTGAACACCAGAAGGATAGAAATCTGATATGTGGAGATGCATTTATGTCTAGACTTGATAGGTAAGGGTTTTGTATCAGAGGATAAATGCATATAGTTCCACCTAGTGTTTTCTACATTTATAAAGTTACCTATAGTTACTTAGATCAATATCCACACTTCTATTATTATTAAATCAACCCCATAATAGAAGTTGCCAATATTCATATCAATGTTAACATGAATAATATTTATTTTCACTATAACTAATACAATTAATACCCCACAACAATGATAACCCTTCTTTTTTTGTTAGAATTACCAAGGATATATATTTCTTGTTAGTCCCTACCCATATAGGCAAGGAACTAATATTTTTGGTTGAGCAACGACCTATTAAATTTTCAAAGACGAAGGTAATTTTTTGGTCAATGGGTATAGTTTTGATATAGTATGGGAAATGTACATTTTAAAAATAATTTTCCTTGCAATTTTGTAAAATTAGCTGATTGGTCAATTATAACTTTCTTGGTGGTTTTTTAATTTTTAGTGTGCAAAATTGGGAGGAAAAAAAGGGGGCCCACGTGTGTTATGACTACAATATATTTAGTGGGCGGTGGAGTAAATATCTATGGTAGAGGTAAATTTGATGTGATTTTTCCCAGCTTGCATTATTTTCATTCTATGAGGAGAGAGCGAGAGGTGAATGATGGTTTTTAGGTATGGTGAGTGGTTTTCATTATGTTATAGCTTGGTTTATATGTGGCATAACTTGGTCTTTAGTGTGTTTATTTTTATTGCTTGGTTATTAAAGGACTTTATGCCTTTTTTTATTGACCTATGCGTAGTTGGATATGTTTTACTATTTTTTAATTTTTTGTAATGGTTTGAATTATACTGAATTATATTCAGGTGGCCATAGGCATTATTTGCACCATCATATGAAATGAGCATGAAGAACAAAAGTGCAATTACTAAGCGATAATCAAGAAAGGATTTTGAAGTATGGTAGGCATTTTCCTTGCTTTCTTGTTTGGTTTATCTATAACATAACTTAGCTTTAAGCATGTTCACTATTATTGATTAGCTTTTAAAGTTGTTGTTAACACAAACTTATGCACCCTTTCCTAGATGGTGGTTAGAAACCTAGGATACCTCGTAAAACATGGAAACAACCTCTAAGTGTGGGACTTGACAAGTGAGGTTGAGTCTTTGGAGAAGGCTGAATTCCTCTACAATCAAGATGCACCTAAACTAATATTTCGAGGAAAAGGGAGAAGGAAATGCTAAAAAGGAAATGCTAAAAGGGAAATGGTGATGCACAAAATTGAAGATCATGGCTACTATCTCTACCTATAATACACATAAATTCAATAAAATCTAACCTACACATTCCCTGACTCTACTCTACCCTCCAAGAAATCATATGAAGACCAAAACTAATGAGCTACAAGGAAAATGAATTTACTATATAGCATTCACAATAAAGTAGATACAACATACAAACCTAGAAAAGCAGAAAAGAAACATTCAACAATAGGCAAGAAATATGCATTGATATATGAATGGAAAGATAAGGTAGAAAGAAAGATTCTATTAATATATGGTAAAAGGAAAATATAGTTGTAGAGCATGATGCTGCTGCAAAGAACAAGAGACGACCCCCTTAAAAATGTACAAGATTGCCTTTTAAAGAGTAGGCATAACTCTAAGTAAAACACTGAAGATCAAACCCTAAACAAGGTTAAGCTATAAAGAAGGACAGATCAGATCAGAAGAAATCTGATTTGCAAGTAAATCACACCTAGAAGTGACAAGAAGAATGATCACATAAATATCCATGCAACAAAAGTAACCTATAAAATAACTATGGCCCCAAAAGTCATCAAAGTACCCTAGTTGGCATGAAGAAAATATCCTCAAGAAATCTCCATCATAAATATATATCATCCATGAGCATAGTGAGCGGCTGAAGATCAGATCAACCCTGAATTGATGGCATCATTTAAATCTTGGAAGTATCCGGGAGAAGATGAAAATTGAATGCTCTGGTTCTAAGAAGTGGTCGTTAGCTTTTTAAAATATTTAACTTCTCCTATGTCATAGGTCAAAGGCTGTTAACTTGGGAGAAACTTCCATCGATGGAAGAAGACCCCAACTTTGCATGAAACAACTTAAATTTGAGTGTGAGCTTCCATGTGTCAACATAGCGGGAAATTTTCCCATTTACCTTTCGCCTTTGTTCTAAAATCACACGCAGGTGCCATGTGTCCACCAAGATGCACGATAGATGATCTTCACAAAAACCCCTTTTTCTATGCCCAAATATCATGCCTGGGTACAACGTGTCATCCTATGATTTTGATTTTGTGATAAAACTTTATCAACAAGTATGAGGCATAAATTTCTTTAGATTTCAACGCTACTTTGAGAACAATTAACTTTCTCCACCTTGGATGAAAAGTAAGCTTGTGTTTCCCAATAGTAAGCTCCATCAAAGAGAATATCAGGATTTGACACTACTAAAGGATGAACCTTCAGAACCTGAAGATAGTTCCTACAATGTTGCATTTTTTCTGTCGGTGATCCACTTACACTTTTTTCTCTTACTTTTCCCTCTTTCAAATACACTTTTGGAAACTAAAGAGAGTTCTAAAAGTGTCTTCGAAACTTGAAGACAGATCTAGAAGGGCTTCAAAAACCTAAAATCTCACATCTGATGAAAAAATGACTAAGGCATAGAATTTATAAAGGCTTTTAAAACCTTAGGAACACCTAATTTTTCCATCCTGATTTTTGCAACTCGGCCAATGACCTGAAATCTAATGGGGACAAAAAATGGTCAACATTTATGGTGACTTAAGGGGGGCACAAGCCTGCCATGTGCAAGATCAGTAGCCTGACAATCCATTGGGCATGGATTCATTAAAGAATTGAATTGAACGTGAAACTTCCTTCTCTGTAACTGAACTCAAAATTTTCCATTTTCAAGAAATAGTTGTGCTCGTGCACTTCTTGGAAAGAAAAGAAAACATCTACTCTATTATGTAAAAAAAATTGGATGCAAAATATTAAACAAATCCATTAACTGGCTTGTTGAATTAGTTTCCTTTCCTTACAAGGTGATTTCTCCTTTCATGCATCTGGGAAACCAGATAGGGAAACAAGCATAACAAGCATGTTGTTGAATTTTGAAATGTTCCTCCAATATTAAGAACAAAAAGGTTCTCCAATATTGGAGTATTGTCATTATGAGCCAAACAAATCTGCTCATCATTGTGGAAATCTTCCTCATGATCTGAAACAAACATGAATGGGGGCAACATGTTGACGTGTTGTAGAGCTATATGCCTTATGGGACATCCTCTTGATGCCACTTGGTCTGAAAGATTATCTTTGATCTTGTATTTGTGCTCTACAACATTTGTATCATGTTAGTTTGCAAGTGGTTCCTCTCCCTTTGTTGGTGAGAAAAAGACCTCCACCTCTTCGTGCTACTCATGAACCACCTCCCTAGGAGATACTGGTATGGGGTAGATCTTCACATGTTTCTAGTGCAACTAATAATCTTTTGATGAAAGAGAAGAAGGCTTGATGTCTATGGATGAGAAAAATATTTCAATCTCATCCCAAAAAGTTTCCTCTTCATCAGACTCTTTTTGCTCTATTGCAATGATATGCATAGGTTGAGGGGAAACCTCATGCATATCAACATGCTCTTCCTCAAGGATAGAGATATCCTTGGGATCCTCTTTCCCATCCTCCATATCATGGAAGACCTCCTGCTGCAACAAATGATTTTTCTCTAGTTCTTATTCTTGCAACAAGTCCTTTAATTCTATAAAAGGCTCAAAAGCCAAAATTTATTCCTCAAGGGAAGGAAAAACCTTATTTTCTTGTTCTACAATAGAGGGAAGCTCTTTGAATAAGAGGGATGGATCCTATTCTTTATGTTTAGTCTCCATCTACAAAGAGTGTTGAATGGGTACAACCCTCTCAATATCCTCATGTAGCTCTTTTGTCTTCTCCTTTGATTGCTCATGTTCTGGCTCATGTGAAAGATCATGAACAATAGACTGTAACTCCTCCTATGGCTAATTTATCTTTGTCTCTTCCTCCCAAAATGACATATTGGTACTATTAGTTGTCCACACAACCTACCCACCCTTAAAGAGTGAAATGGAAACATATGTAGAAGGTTGAGAGGGTAAAATTTCTTGTACAACGAGTGGAAGAATTAGAATAATAGGCTTTTGTAGTGGAGGGGGCTTCCTGAAGCTTGGAATGACATATTTTGGGGAAGGGGCTTCTTGGCTTTCTAACTTTTGCACTCTGGCTAATAAAAGCCTCATTTTTTCATCTTTTGCAGCAACTTTCTTTGCAAGTTATTCCTCGGACAGTCTTTGTTTGGCCTCCATTTCTTCTTCATATTGCCTTTTTTGGGCTTCCAAGTGTTGCTACTTTTCAAAAACCATATCCAAATGTTGTCTTCTGGAAAATAAAACCAACAACTGAAGGACCTAGTGTGTTGGTTCCTCTAGCTACACTTTCAACCTTTGTTGACTTCTGATTTAATATAACTGTCTGGCCCAGCCCCACAAGAAAATCATCAACTCCTAGAAATCCATATCATCTATATACATCGTAATGGATGGAACTCGATTGAAAACCATGCCAAGGCAATCAAATCTACCAAAAAGGTCCACAATATGATCCCTAAGCTCATTAACATCCATTCTAGTTAATATGTGTGTAGGAGTAGGAGGTTGGTTAACAAGTGGAGCATACTGGTCATTTGATATTGCAGAGGCATCTGAACCAAAGCTAGGCTAAGATTCAAGTTATTCTTGATAAAAGGAAGGTCTGCGGGTAGAATTATCATGATATGGGGGAGAATAATATACATCTCTATGAAATGAATCCATACTATAGCTTCATAAATATGCAAATTTATAGAAATTTTTTGGAAATCACAAAAGATCAAAAGTGATCTTACACATACCAGCACTGTGACTTCTTCAAACTAGCAGAATTGCACTCAGATACGCCATAATGTTTTATGAAATACATCCAAATGATAATAGCACTAAGAATAACACCCAAATTCTCAATGAATGAAGTTTGAACTAGCTAACTAGCCGACTTATGAAATGATTTGATCTTTGTCCCACTAAACATGCCAAAAACTATTAACACAAAAGTATGCAACCTTTCCTAGATGGTAGTTAGCAACCTAGGAAAACTTGTGAAATATGGAAACAACCTCCAAGTGTGGGAGTTGACAAGGAAGCTTTAGTCTCCGAAGAAAGCTGACTTACTCTACAATTAGGATGCACCTAAACTAATATTTTAAGGAAAAGGGAGAAGGAGTTGCTAAAAAGGAAATGCTCAAAGGGAAACGATGATGCACCAAATTGAATAATGATTACTATATTTGCCTATAATACACATAAATTCAAAAAAATCTAACCTGCACATGCCCTAACTCTACTCTACCCTCCAAGAAATCATATGTAGACCAAAACTAATGAGATGCTACCAGGAAGATGAATTCACTATATAGCATTCATATAAAAGTAGATATAACATACAAACCTAGAAAGACATAAAAGAAAAATTCAAAAATAGACAAGAAATATGCACTCTTATTTGAATGGCAATATAAGGCAAAAACAAAGATTCTATTAATATATGGTAAAAAGAAAATATAGTTGCAGAGCATGATGCTGCTGCAAGAAGAGACCCTTACAAAATGTATAAGATTGTCTTTTAAAGAGCATGAATAACTCTGAGTAAAATGCTGAAGATCAAACCCTATCTAGGGTTAAGTTACAAAGAAGGAAGGATTAGATTAGAATAATTCTAATCTACAAGTAAATTGCACCCAGAAGTGATAGGAAGAATGATCACATAAATATCCCTGCAAAAAAAATTGCCTCTAAAATAACTATGGACCTAGAAGTCGTCAAAGTATCCTAGTTGGCATGAAGAAAACATCCTCGAGCCACCTCCATCATAAATATTTTTCATCAATGCGCATGGTGAGTGGCTGAATATTAGATCAACCCTAAATTGATGGCATCGTTTAAATATTGGAAGTAGTTGGGAGCAAATAAAAATTGAATGCTATGATTCTGAGATGTGGGCGTTAACCTTTCAAAATATTCAACCTCTCCTACGCCACATATTGAAGGGCGTTGACCTAGAAGAAACTACCACCGATACTAGAAGACCCCACCTTTGCACGAAACAACTTAAATTTGAGTGTGAGCTTCCATGTGTCAACACAGTGAGACATTTTCCCATATACCTTTTACCTTCATTCTGAAATTACACACAAGCGCCATGCATCCACCAAGATGCACAACAGATAATCTTTGTAAAAACCCCTTTGTCTGTGCCCAAATATTGTGATCGAGCACCACATATCATCCTTCATTTGGCTCTGTGACAAAGCTTTATCAACAAGTATGAGGCATAAGTTTGTTAACAAGTGAGACCAACACTATCGGGCAACAAAAGTTTATTATCTCAGACAGTATAAATACTGTCGATGAGCTTCATCATCAAGAAACTCCTTGACTTCCACTTGATCTTATAATTTAGACACCACTTTGGGAATCAACTTTCTCCACCTTCGATGAAAATTAAGCCTGCATTTCCCGATAGTAAGCTCCATTAAAGAGAATGTCGGGATCTAACACTACTGTAGGAAGAATCTTTAAAACCCGAAGATAGTTCCTGGATTATTGCATTTTTTCACCGGTGAACCACTTACACTTTTCGCTCTTACTTTTCCTTCTTTCAACTGCACTTTGGGAAACCAAAGAGAGTTTCAAAAGTATCTTTGAAACTTGAAGATAGTTCTGAAAGGGCTTCAAAACCCCAAAATCTTGCATCTGACAAAAAAATCACTAAGGCATAAAATTTCTAAAGCCTTTTGGAACCTTAGGCATTTACCCAATTTTCCATCTAGATTTTCGTAACTCGGTCAATGATCTGAAATCTCATGGGGACCAAAAATGGTCAACAATTATTTATGCCTTGTTTTTGGTTGAGCTATGTCTAGTTCAATATGCTTTAGCAAGCGTGGTACTAGGTCAGATTCAAGGAATCCCTTGTTCACCTCTTGCTTGGTTGTTGCATGTCACTTTTATTGTGAGTTATAAAATTTGTTTTCCATATCTACTTAGGATGTTTTTCTCTTTCGAGCATTCATTGCCATTGTGACATTGTTAAAATGACTTATACAACATGACTTAGTAAAAGGCAAGGGATTGTTTTGAGGGCTTATATAGCTCATGTATTGAAAATCATTTGTTTTACGTGATTGTTTGCATCTTGTAGCCTATTGGAAATTCCAATGTGTATAAGATATGCATTATTTTAGATGTGGCATTTAATAGCTACAAAAATATGCCTTGGTTTTTCATTGACCTATGCATAGTTTGATATTTTTTACTAGTATTTTTTTTTATTTTTGGCTGTTTGAATTATACTGGAAGTTGCTGCAGGGATTTTTCATAGAAAGGCATAAAATTTGTTTTCCATGTGCACTTACAATATTTTTTTGTTTTTAGCATTCATTGTCATTGTCACATTGGTTTAGTTGTGGCATAAATTTCACTTTAGTATCTTTATTATTATTGCTTGGCAATAAATTTTGGGTCATGTGCTATATTTTTTATATAGTATGCTACATTTACATTTTTAAAATATTATTTCCCATGGTATCATAATATTTTTTGGTTGGCTGGTTGTAATTTACTTGGTGGTTTTTAAAAAAATATTATTGAAAATTGGGGAAGAGAAAAATCCTCTAATATTTTATGTCCATGATACATTCACTAGATATTGCATTGTTTTAGATGTCGCATTTGATAGATGAAGAAATATTTGTGGCAGAATTAAATTTGATAGGATTTGTTTCAACTCTCATTATCTACATTTTCACGTGATCAATATGTGAGAAAAAGAAGAGCAATAACGTACATTGTAACACCTTTCTAGGGATCTCGAGAGGACAACATAATTTAACTAAAGAATATGGAATTTTTTTTGTTATATATAAAAAATATTAACGATTACATTTTAACATAAAGGTACTCAATGATTAATCAATTGAATCACGCAATATACAAGTTCTAACATGAATAAATGTTAAACATACAACATCACACCATTATGGGGGGATATCGTGTCTCCTTTCCTTCAAATGGAGGGATACTTGATTGTATATACATGATATATGTAGTCATTGGGGGGTCTTGAGTCGTCCATCCATGCATCTTGTTTATTTTCATCTCTCTTTTTGGAGGGGATTTTTCTCCCACCTGGTTTTCTTCCTTTGTCTTCTTTATGAGAGATTGTATTGCATTTTCATATTGTACATGGGTACCTAACATGGCCTAGTAGTTAGGACCTATCTTGCATTGTGAGTTTAAGTTCATTCCCCTAAGTTGTCTTAAGGGGGGGGTGTTGGTGTAATTAATTATTCACTAATGTAGAGTAAGGAATATGCTACCTTCTAAAGAAAAAAATGACCTCACGCTACCCCACTTCTACTAGCGCGCATAGCTAGGGGATATTTTAAACTAAACAATATATAAACTAAAGCTAACTAAAGTAAAGGAAATAACAACTATGTATAACCAAATTGATATGTTAATTTCTAAATCTTACTGATATTTGGTTATTACAAATAGGAAAAAAAATGCTTATATCCAATGAATTATACTAGCTACAAATATTATGATTACAGGGGAAAGATATACAAAAATAACCTTATAATTTGATAAGTTTGAATCTCTCAACCCTAGAAGACAGTGCTCTATAGGGATGTCTATGTGTCGGGGTTTAGTCCTTTATGCCAAAAAATAGGAATGACTACCTTTAGGGTTCTTACATTCCATATCCTCTCATCGTGATATTTATTCACCACCTACACACACAGAGAGGAGGAAAAGTGTTGGAGCGTATAGAGGTTTGCCTCAGTCAAACCCCCGCTTTGATGTCCCCACCTCCATGGATAGCCCGATGAATAAGATGATAAACCAAAATGGAGACAAGTAATAGATATAAATCCCCTACTACACAAAGAAAATCAATAAAAGTAGATCTCACTTGAGGGAGGAAAGCCCTTATTGCTCAAAGACACAAATAGAGATGGGTAGTAGAAACAAGCCTCACTTGAGGGAGGAAAGCCCCTACTGTACAGAAGATATATATTCCTAAATACTGATACTAACAATGTAGTGTATACATAATAAATCAATGAATAAATCAGAGTATAGAGAGAGAAAGAGAGGGATATACAACATAAACTTCCTTTCCCAACTTGGAAGAAATAAGTTGTGCAATGAATTTGGCAGAGTTTCTCTTTAAATCGCATAGAAGGCTAGAGCTAGTTTTTCAGATTTGAGAGAGAGAAAGTGAGGCAAATCTTTCCTATTTATGGCCATGAATACGTCAAAAGTAGCATTAAACATCCAAATTTTGAATTTTATATGGGAACAAGTGTGCACCACACTCACATCCAATCGTGTGAGACTCAAATTGGAAGGAGAGGTTCTAGATGTTGCGTTATGGAGGGCCATATTTTCAAAATGCAAGTATTTGATCATGGTTCTCAGTTGTATATGCATGGGGTTGGATGCATAAGTGTCATAAATGGAGGGGTACAATTTTAGGATACTGCATTTTGCCCCCACTTTAGTGGGTCGACCGTCTCAAGAGATCGGGTGCACTAAAGTTGTTCAGAAGATAAGATACAACTAAATATATGGAATGCATTGAGTGTATTTATTACCTTAAAATTTTTTACTTGTATTGATGGCCAAACTCAGCCAGGTGGATGTGAATGATGCCCCAACATTTGGTATGGAGTCATTTTGGCATGATAAAAAAAATAAAAAAATATCATTAGCAAAAATGGAAGAAACTACCCTGGCGAGAAGAATGCTTAAGAGACATTAGTTTCACTCAGAAATGAAAAATCATTTGTAGAGGGATAATATGCCCCCATATTTTTTTCCCCATCTGGTGGGGAAAAATAGGAAGGAATCTTAGGCCAAAAAAGTAGAGAAAACATTTCACAGGTTTTTGGGCCCATTTGAGACTACATATGGGTCATGTGGGTCCTTGGAGGGGTCATTGTCACTATTCACTATGAGGATTTTTGTTGAGTTTTTAAATTTCTCAATGAAAATGCATCACAAATAATATTTTTTGGCTACCAGGATCAAGGAGCTACATGTTGTGGTAGAGGGGGATGGTCCTAGTGATTTATTTCCAATTTTTTAGCATGTTTTGTTTTGGCTCAACACATGCATCTGAATCCTATGCGTGCATCCAAGATCCACGCATTCATCCTAGGAGAAATTCACACTAGCATCCTGAATCCATGCTATCATCTTCGGGATCTTGTAGTTCTGATATGGCATTTAGTATCTAGACATCCTGACATCCTCAAGATGTGCATGCGCCGAGTCACTTAAAATGTTTTTATTTTTACTGCAAGTGGTAATTGTTTTTCATAGTCGATTAAGCATGTATATGACACATTGCTATTTTATACTTGCAAATACTTTCAGATCATGATAATACATTAGGTAATATCTTGACCATGCTCCAAGATCATGTTGGAGAGCTCACAGTGTGGGAGAAATAGATACTTTGGTAGGTAGGCCTATGGTGGGTCTACTAGCTTATAAAGATGAGATTCCATGCACCTATATTGATGGTGTTTATGGAGATATGGGATTCAAATATGATGTCCTTTCATCTTCCTAGTGGGAAGATGACTATTACATTGATAGACGTTTATCATGTTCTTCACCTACCCATTCACAAAGAGTGTGTGTCCATGGAAGAGTCCCTTAAAGTGAATCAACTATGGGAGGGTCAACGATAGAGTTACAATTGTATTTCTAGGGACTTTTGATACATCTACCAGTGATGGATAGAACAAGGACGTGTCACCATTCCCTTTCTATACTACATATTGATTGCCATATTAGAAATACAGATTGCTACAAACAATCGGGGGTCACATCTTCCTAGTCCCCTCATACTGTGCATCAGAGCGATGGAGGAGAGAGGAAACGTGTATGCATGGGGGCATAATGCTAGCTCATCTATATTATGATTTGAGTGGCTACATCCACCATGCATTCCACAGCCTCACTACTTGTACACTCTTACGGGTATGGATTTTTGAGCATATCACCTATAGCTGGATAGTGGATTTTCTTAGCCCATTGATGCTTTACTTCCTTGTGCCCATGTTTATCCCTTACGGAGGGGTGGCTGGAGATTTGGAAATCTGACCCACTAATGGTTGATCACAAACCATTTAGGTATGGGAAATATTGTGTGGTGTCCTTACTAAGGTATGAACGTATAGAGGGTTGGAGCACTTGCACACATGGAAAAAGATCCCTTCCTAGCTAGATGTCACAATTATATCATGATGCCATATTACTAGATGCAGTGTATGTGCTAGTTTGGACATGTACAGACCTTGTCAGTGGCACTTACCACTTATGTGAGATTGACACAAAGTATAAAACAATGAAAAGATCATCCTTGTACCACCCTTAAGGATTCTTCCGAGAGCCCCCTAGATAGGCAGACAATGATACACTCTCGACGATAGATATAGATGATATCAGGGTGATAGATATATTTGCATGATGTTGGGCCCAGACATGGCCCACCCCTATTTTCCTAACAAATGCAGTAGGAGATCCTGGACTGATAGTCAAGGATGTAGAGGACATGCCACCTCTATAGCTGGGAAAACAAGGTGCGCTAACAAGGAGTCCTCTGATGAGAAACATGAGGAGGAGGAGAGCCCATGACAAAGACAAAGAGTGGTGTCACCACCACCATTTGTATCTACACCAGTGCATCCCTGATAGGCGGGGTCACCAGTACATGGACCTTTAACACCTTTATCTCTTCGGCCGATACATGTGAGACCACCACTAGTTCCTTTCATGGAGACTCATGGGGATTCTAGTAGCCGAGTAGCCCTAGCTAATCTAAATTGGTAGATTGGATATCTAGGTATAGATAGCTTGATCGTTCGATGTGCTATAGTAGTTGTAGATGTTTTTTATTATTTATATATACATATAATGCTAGTACTGATATGAATTTTATCTTTTATGGATGCAAAGAGTGTCATCTAGTGGATGAGCTTCAATTTTATAGTATTAGAGGAGGCATCGCTAGTCGTACCCATTCAAGGTGGGGTGTTATATGCTTAAAAGCCTCAACACACAATGGGGAACCATGTGGATATTTTTGAGCTATTGGCTTGATTGAGGACCATTTATAAGGAGGTGCAAGGTTCCCTTGTCTAGAGAGATGCACAACTAGCCATGGTGACAGGGCAGAGGGACCAGTTGAGTCTAGAGCTATAGAGTTTTTTGAGGGACGTGACTATTGTTGGTGTTTGAAAATGTTTATGCTAACTTGAGCAACCAATATACCTTAAGACTAATGTTAGGAGTGGTTAGTTCTAAGTGTGAGAGCTCTATAAGGTAATTGGACCAACTATAGGGTCAAGACTACCCTCTTCTGCTTCTAGCTCTGCAAAACCAAGGTGGGTACACCTAATTGTTAGAGTAATAGCATATCGAGGTTACTAATTTAAATCATTATGATCTTATGATAGAAGAGAAAAATCTTTAAAAAATCACATTTTTTAAGGTTTTGGCGTTAAATAAAACGCAAACAGTGGTAAAAGGGTCTCGCCGCCGCTGGGCCACCCCCGCACCCCCTCATCCGGCTGCGGGCGCCCCTATCGCGGCCTCCGCTGGCGGTCCTTCCGGCCTCCCGGCCCACTCTTTTCTCAGCGCCGCCTAGGGTTCACTCCGGCCGCTCTGTGTAGCGGCTCCGCCGGAGCCTCAGCAACCTCCGCCGCCCGAGCGGTGCTCTCAACCGCCACCCTGCGCGGCTCCTCCGCGGTGCCCCCGCCCTATGCGGCCCCAGCCGCCATCTTCTCCGCCCCGCTCGGCCGGGCCCCTCAGCCCCCGCTCCGCCCAGCTGGTGGCGGCATTCTTTAAGCCCCCGCGGGCTACTTTTTGTAGCGGGCGGTCTTATGAAAGACCACGAGCCCTGTTTTCATCCCCTGAGCGCGCATATGCCCAGGGGCCGGTCTGTTTTTAGCCCCTGAGGGCAGCTTGTAGCCCTTTAGGGCATTTTGGACCTACCTGGATGTTTTTCTCTCTGTAGGGTGCATACGGGGGTCTTTTTGCAACTTCCAT
>MU225079.1:5586030-5616825 GCA_018584345.1 Thuja plicata
TGTTAGAGTAATAGCATATCGAGGTTACTAATTTAAATCATTATGATCTAATTAGTAACTTCCCTATTTACTCTAGTTGCTTAAGCTAATCTTAGGTAGTTTCTATTTCTGAGTTAGTTTCCCTTTTTAGGGTTTCGGCATCCTTTATAAGGATTGTCCGCTTTGTAATTCATAAGGAGTTTGTAAATCATTTTTCATTGTTGAATATAGAACATATTTTCTGTCAACATGAGTTTGCACTCTCTGGCCTATCGGCCGCCATAGCTGATTCCCTTCTCTCTTTTGTCTGTCTTCATTCTGTGTAATAGTCTTTGCATGCAGGTGATCTTGGTTGCATTGCGTTTCAGCAATCTCAACACTAATCCAGACTAAAATCAACTCTTTACCACACCTTCTTCTTCTAGATTTAAACAAAAAATAAATGGTAAGTAAGTAGTAAATGCAAACTTAGCATTTAGTGACTCTCCACTACCATGGGTGGAATAAGTAGGACAACACCTCAAATGGTAAAGAATTTTGTACTGAGTTTGATTTATATTTATGGGATAGAACATAGCCAAACAACTCCAGAAGAATATCAGAAGAGGAATACTAATCTCAGATCAGTGCCTTCTCCATTAGGATAAAACCTACATACAATACTAAAACCGAAACACCTTGCTAGGAATAGATTCAAAACCATAAACATAACAACTTTTAGATTGCTCACTACAGGATCCTCAAGTAGATATCAAACAAAATTAATGTAGTATTCAAAGGAGTTTAGTTTGATTCTCAATCAAATACCAATGAAATACACATGTGCATAAGAAGAACTCATACAATAAGCCAAAAAACTCACAATTCTACTGACAACATGAAGGAAAGACTCAAATATGAAAAATATTATACAACTTTCTTCCTATTTCAATACCGCTGAACTAAATTTGCTATCTTCTAGACTAGAAACAAGTATTAGCATAATGCTTTCTACTTTCCCAATTCTCCAGCCCTTTCTAAATGGTCTTGAATATTCTTTTATAGGAACAAGAATGCTACAAGATTCAGACTATTTAGGGTTAGGGTTTACAACCAATCAAATATAAAATTCAATTATGATGTCAAGTTGAAACCCTAAATTTATCTCTTCAATCTATGCAATCTGATCTGCAATCAATTCTTCAATCAATGGATGTGAGTCTTGTACTCTGAAAGGCAAGAATTTCCATGGTACAACTCTCAAAGTAGCCTCATAAATGCATAAAATGATCAAGCAGCTCTGTATGCATTCACTTCTGATTATAAAACTCTTTTATGTTGAATCTAGCTTTCAATGCATCTCCACATATCAGATATCTATCCCTGTCTGGTCTTCAACAGTTGTGTAGAGGCATCTGTGAAATTAGATCAGGCAATTAATACCTCTACAAACAAATATCAGTCATCGCCATGTAAATCAGATTGAAATATTTTAAATATTTGAATTTAAATCACAAGGGTCACAGTTCGCACAAGATCTTTTGTCCATGGCCAAGATTCAAATCTTATTTTACTTTAAATTATCATCGTCAAATCTCCTTTACTTTACCCGGGAACTGTACCTTATAACTGATATCGCCACGTGGCAACTCATCGTAAAGCCTTGGGCCTTAAAAAACCTTCATCTATCTCTTTAAAGCTTTATGACAGCAACAAGATCCTTGCAACTTGATCGGCCTTTAACTTCATTACCTGACCTGGCCTTAACTTCCTCTGAACCTCGGGCTAAACTTTTCCCTTTAGTTTTTAAGTTGCTAGACATTTTCTTTAACTATGGTCACATCAAGAGACCTGGAAACAAGTGTTGGATCTGATCTTAATTGGATGGTAGTCTCTTAGTCTCCGAACCATGAGAGAATATTTGATTTCATTTGGAGACCCAGTGACAAGGCAAGTCTCGTGATCACTTGACATTTTAGAATATTCCTTCTTGATCACAAGACCTCAAAATCAAGCATGAAACCTGGTCCCACCTTGCACCACTTGTCATTATGTCATTTGCCTACAACTCCTTGTCATTTCTGACATTGTCCAACTATCCTATCCTTTAACCTTAGTCATCTGTAACCATAATATATCTAGTGATAAAGCGACTAAAGAAACTCCAAGTCACGTGATAATTTTGTTAACTGTGGTTTGATCACGAGATCAGGCAACTAAGCCTACAAAGCATGGACCCCACTTCTGCCAGATGTCACAATGTTATTTTCTTGCACTTGCCTCATCACTTCTAACACTGACGTCAGCTCTGACCATGGACTTAACTCATTCCTTAACCTCGAACAATCAGGAGACTCAACGACTAAGTAAATTCCAAGTTGTGAAACAAAATACTTAACTTTGGTTTAATCCGGAGACCTGGTGACAACCCTGCGATTAATCTAAAATGGATGGCCGAGATGAAAACTACATTCCTTTCTAACCCTTTGACCTTTCTCATCCAGCGACTACGCGACTAAAGAGATCTGCTTTGAACTGCATCCAGGCCCACCAGATACACGTGGCACATTGTCGTAATGCCTTATCCATTACACAACTACATCTTCTCCTTTAAGGCATTACAAAAAGCATCAGCTCTGATCAACATGCTCAAACTTTAACTAGTCTTCGATCTGTAACCCTAACTCTGACTTGACCCACCTTTGACCTTGGTCACATCTAGCGATTTGGCGACTGAGTAATCTCAAAGTCGCTAGAGGAAATCATTAACTCATGTTATATCTAGAGATCTAGCGACCACCATAGGATCATCACTTCATCGCATGGTAGTCGCTAGGTTGCATGATCACAAAAGAATATTTTGATTTTATATGGAGACTTCACGACTACACAGTATATGAAATGTGCACATGGGAAAAGGGAGATTTAAGTGGCCTAAAAATATAATGAAAAAATAGAACTTGGCCGAGATACCTAGGTTTTTTTGATGATTTTGAACACAATAAGACTTAGGGTTTGAGCTAGAGGCTAGGACAAAATGTAGAGATAGGAAAAGAAGCCTGGAACCATGAAAATTTTACAAGTGCTAATAGTGGCTCCGTCTGGGATGTATTCCTCTTTCAGGCATAACAAGGATTCAAAATCATTGGGAGAAGCAAACCACCTACAAGAAAAGAAAACCTAACGTAAAGCTGAAAACTAAAAATAAATATATACATACTTACATGTCCATGACTTCGCTTCCTTCAAGAAAAGTATAACTTCAGAAACTGCCCATGAACTGGCAATTCCAAAATATTTCCAGTTAAGTCCTTAAGCATATAGGAATCAAAACCCCACTTACTATCAATTAGATATGGGCCTAGCCATATGGGGTCAAATTTTGCATGTCTTCCTTTGTCATCTAGCCTGGCATTCCACATCAAAACCATATCATCAATCTTAAAGTTCCTAGTAGTGGCTTTCTTGTGAAATAAATTTTTGCACTGCAACTGCAATATGATGTTCCCATCATGTGCGTGCCTCCTTGAATCATCTAAATATATCAAATCCTTCAACCTGGTTCTCATTTCATCTTCTAGATCATCATCATATATTTGGATAAATTTTTACATCTGCAATAAGTTATTCTGTGGTAATCTGGCATGGATACCATAAACTAAGTCAAAAGGTGCACATCCAATAGATTTTTTCACTGTTACTCTATTTGCCCACAGAGCAAGCTGTAATTTCAAATCCCATGCCTTCTTATTTGCATCCAATAATCTTTTAATAATCTTTATCAAACTCTCGTTATTGGATTCAGCCTGGCCATTACCTTGGGGGTGATATGGGGAAGAATATGAAATCAAAATTGCATATTACTGACAAAATTTAGTGAATTACCATGCACATAGCATTGTCCACCACAATAACTTCTGGACAACCAAATCTAGTCAACATATTCTGTATTATGAAATTAATTACAACCCTAGTTGTGGCTCTTCTAGTGGGAATTGCTTCCACCCACTTGGTAAAATAATCAGTTGCCACTAGAATCCATGAATGGAATCCACTAGACTTGTTAGGAATTTCACCTATGAAATCCATTCCCCAATTCTAAAAAGGTTCCTCAATTGTAACAGGCTTCAAGGGAAGATTTCCAAAAAAATTAAACTTGCTTGAGAATCTCTAACAAGCATCACATATTTTGACATATTTATGGGCATCCTTGAATATTGTCAGCCACCAAAAACTAGATCTGATAATCTTATGGGTAGAAGTCTTAGCCATATAATGGCCACCACATGCACCATCATGCATTTATTTTAAGAGATCATCAGACCTGTCTTGATCTACACATTTGAGCAGCACTCCTTCATTGCTCCTCCACCATAACTGTCCTTGAATTATTGCATATTTCAAAGCATGCAACTTAATTGTTCTCTTCTTACTACCATTCATATTAGGGGGACACATCAACTTCTGCAAGTATCCAATGATATCCTTATACCAATCAGAACAATCCATATCACAAATATGAGGTTTACATTCCTCCTCTAGCATATCAATGTGGTTAGCATCTAAATTACTTTGAGCCATTAATTTAGAAAGTCCTAAACCTCTTACCAACTTAGTTATATGGATATCAATATTAAACTCTTGTATCTTGTTAATCCATCTACACCTTCTCCCTGATACCTCTTGCTGGACTAGGATATCCTTGACAACAGCACTTGGTACATAAGCAACTATGGTTGCCATTACCAAATAGAATCTGAATGCTTTAACAACCTTGACCAAAGCATAGGCTTGTTTCTCCATGATATCAAATTTCAATTCTGCTTCCTGTAAAGATTTACTAAAAAAGGAAATTGGTTGTTCATAGCCATCTAAATTCTTCTATAATAACACTACAACAATAGTATTATACGAAGCAAAGGAGAAAATTTGAAGCGACTTAGTATAATCAGGGGTTCTCAAAATAGGGGCATATTTTGTATCTTTTTTAATATATGAGAAATCCCTACATGCTTCTTGAGTCCATTCTACTTTGGCTCTTTTCTTCATCATGTTTGAGATTGGCAAACTAGTCTTTGCAAAACTTGTAACAATTCTCCTCAAGAAATTTACTTAACCGAAGAAAGACTGAATGCCTTTAACATTCCTGGGTTAAGGGAATTTATCAATTGCATTCACCCTATTAGGATCAACCCTGACACCATATTTAGAAACAATATGTCCTAAAAAACTTCCTTCTGTTACCCCAAAAACACACTTCTTTGGGTTAAAAGAAACCTTGTATTCAAGTGTCCTTACAAAGATCTTTTCAAGATGATCATAATGTTGATCTTCTTTTGCTGAATAGGAAGTAAGATCATCTTGGTAGACTGCTAAAAAAAAATTTATGAACTCTGCAAACGCCACATCCATGGCTCTTTGGAAAGTAGCCCCAACATTCGTCAAGCCAAAGGGCATTCTGACGTATACATAAGTTCCCTAGGGTGTAGTGAATGCAGTCTTGAACTGTTCAGATTCCTTGACCTTGATCTGATTATACCCTGAAAAACCATCCAACGTGGACATCATCTCAGATCATGTGAATCTTTGCAACATTGCCTCCATATTAGGCAACCCATAATTGTCCTTTAAGGAATTCACACTCAAATTTCTAAAGTCCACACACAATATGATATCTCCATTTTTTCTTTCTTATTGATACCAAATTTCATACCCATGTTGAATGTCTTATAGGCTTTATGATTCTAGCATCCCGCATCCTTTTTAATGCATCCTGCATCTTAGGTGCTAGAGTGGGATTCACGGCTCTCAACTTCTGTCTAAAAGGCTTAGTGTCTTCCTTTAATGGAATCTCATGCTGGAATAAATCTTCTTTGTATGCTTTCAAATCATCATAAGAACATGCAAAAACATGTCTATATTTCCTAAGAAGATTTACCAGTAAATCTCTAAGCTTGGGGGATAAATTCTTACCAATGTATACCTTTTTTGGATCTTGATATGTTCCCAAGTTTATCTCTTCCAAGTCCTCAGACTTATTAACTGTACTAGCTGACAAAGATTTATCTTTATTGTCAAAATCTATTTCAAGAACAACCAAACCTTTGGGTGCCTTATTTGATTTTAATTGGAGAACCTCCCTTCTGAGAATACTATCTTTTCCATCTATGGTTTGCACAAAACCAGTAAAATCCATCTCTTTTTTACCAAAGTTTGATTCACAAGAAAGGAATTCCAAAATATCCAAGTCATCATTGAAGACTTGCCAATTTTCAACATTGTCTGGAATGGATGGCCTAGTCTGAACCTTTACCTTATAAATTTATGCAAAAGTAACATCTTCAGGCCTGAAGGAAATATTATCCAATAGATCTGCCATCTTGTTCTGATTTCTATCCATCCATTTAATGCCAAATGCATCAAAATTTTCAATTTCATTCCAAACAACATTCCTATACTGTTTTAACCTTTGATTTTTTGAAGCATATCTAGATCTTATTTGAGGAACAACTAATTTAGAATCCCCAATGACTCTGATATATCTGATCTTGTGTTTTGAAGCTAATCTCAATCCTTTCAGCAAAGCTTCATAGTCTACAATATTATTTGTGCAAGTGAATAACAGAGAAAATGAAAACTTGTAGGTCTTGCCATTGGGAGCTATTAGTAACACTCCTGCACCAGCTCCTTCCTTTGAGTTTGCACCATCAAAGTGTGTTGTGCATAGGTTATTCTTATCTACAAGATTGTCCTTTTCTCCTGATAACAACATGTATTGGATATTTTTCTCAGCTTTACTATCTTGCACTTGGAAAGATCCAATATTTGTATCCAAGAAACAATTCATTCCTTCATCTTCACTCTCCTCAATCATATGAGGAGTTCTGACTTCCTTGGACACCCTGATATTTTCACCAGCTATGTCAAATGTGGCAAATGACAAATCACATTGTATACTACCTCCCATTGAGGCACTCCATTTCCTAGATAGCAACATTCCATATTGGGGTGGAATGTCAACTACTAAGACACTCATTTTTAATACTTTTTCTGGAAATGCAAAAAGTGTATAAGGCAAGGCCTTAATGGTACCTATGACAGGCACTTCTCTTGAATCCATTGCTTGACATCTCCCATAAGGAGTATCAACCTGTAGGCCCATTGATTTCATTATTTCTGCAGGCATGACTGTATTTGATGCACTTGAATCAATCATGCAATTCTTGAGCATCTTACCATTAATAACCAGTGTTAAGAAGAAAGGCTCAACAGTTCCTAAAGGAGGAATGACATGATTTATGTTTTGATAAAACCTAAGGGATTTTAGAAATAATTTCTTCTGATTCTTTTCCCTTTGTATCTGATTTTCCCTTGTTGTTTCTTTCCTTCTCATTTACTTCTATTTTTAAAACTTTTGTAGTAAAAACACTACTCATCCATGCCAAAGTTGTCTCCTTATGCTCAGGAATCCTCATCATTTCTAAAAGTGGAACTCTAACTATGATTTGGGAAATTAATTGGCCCATGTCAATAGGAGCATACTCAAAATTAGAGATATTTTTCTTGACAGTAATATTTTTATCCTGATTTTGAGTAGGCTGATTCGGTTCAGTTCCCTTAACATCCTTTGGAAATGGAGAAACAACCATCTCTGGTGTCTTCATCTTAGTTTTTTGAGCAGTATTAGGATTGCTTGGTTTATCTATTGTTTTTACCTTTATCTTCTTCACATTCTCAGTAGCTTTTTCTTTTTTTGATATCTACTTAGGGCTTATTTTTGGTTCTGTAACAAACATACTAGATGGTGTGCTAACTTCATTACCAACTATTCTATTTCTAAAATTATATTTACTTTGTGCTTGGGAAATCAAGTTTTTAGTGATTCTAGCCATTTCTGCACTTGAAGGCCTTCTTGTTGTGAATGGCTCTCCTCCCCTTGTAGTATTACATCCTATTTATTCCTTGGCTTCATTTTGCTAGGAGATGAAGTGTACACCTCTTGGAAGGACAGGTACACAATAATTGATTTGGGTGAAGGCGAGGACATGCAAGTGGATAATGAAGCCCAACATAGTAGTTGATGCAGTTAAAGATGGAGATCATACATCACTAGCATTAGAGGCAAGGGTTTCCAGATGGCTATCCCCTAGCAAGTACAAGGAAAATGCAATCACCATGCGGCTATAGGAAAAAGGTTCAGTTAGAATATCTTGTAACAAAAGTGGTTTTTATATCCACTTGTTATTTTGTCCTATTGTATTCTTGAATTTTTTCTTTTAGCCTAGTCATCCAAAGCTTGTTGCATCCTTAACCTTTAAGGATTCCAAGATGACTAGTGTTGGCTATAAGTAGTAAGTTGTAACATATTGTAAAGGATGGTAAAAATAAAAGCTGCGAGGTAGATTTCTGAATTGGTCTAAGCTCAAGTCTTGAGTCAATTTTGAATGTACTGAAATCAGGATATCTTTAATAAAATACAATGGAATCTCCATTTTGATACCAATGATGTCTTTTTGTATCTACATTTAGTTCTTGTATGTTTAATCTGTAAGGCATTTTAAATGTACTAGTTATAAGGTATCTATGTCATTATTTGTGAGTTGCTTTCAAGGAGGGTTTAAATCTTCCAAATAGTTACAGAGGGCTAGGGTTTATGCAAGAATTTGATACAGGGGTGCGAGAATGAAAGGATAATTTGTAAGGCTGTTTATCTGAAGTTTTACTTGTGTTTCAATTAAATTGTCTATGGTGGATATATGTTTTACTGTGAATCTATGGCCCATGATTAGGCACTAGTCAGGTTCTGATAAGTAGTCATTATCATCAACTCAATCAAATATAAATCCATCTTTACTTTCTATTATCTGATGTTTACATGTCTAGATAACTGTGTTGAATACAATTCATTGTAGTTATTCCTTGAAGAGAGAATCAATAGGTTAGCCTTCCTAAGCCAAGTGGCCAGAAAGAAGATGGATCATGAATCCTTGGTCCACTGTCAGATTTGCTGATAGTTATTTATTTTTTGAAGGTTCACCCGCCTGGGTTTGTGGAGCCCAAAGTGAAGAAGGAATCCTTTCCTTGTTAATTAGCCTTTTCCCTGTATGAATCTAGATTGGGAAACAAAGAGTCAAGCATTTATCATTGCATATTGATTCTACAAGAAAAAGAGCTGACAAATTGGCGACTCTACTGGGGATATTTTAATATTCTAGAGTCGTGTTCATGAAAGATTTAGTCCTTACAATATTGAAAATAAGTTTATTGTTCCTCATAATCATTCAATCAAGTTTGTTCTTCTTTTCTGTCGTTGCACACTGTTTGAAGGTCTTGGTCTTGAAAATGATACAGATCTTGTCTCAAATGGAGTTAATGGTAATTGTAAAGCCTCTACTCTAATCCCGTATTTGTTTTTCAAAGAAAACCCACTGGGTAGAGAAGATTTTCAATAATACGGATAGTGGAGAATCATTTTCTTGAGATTACTAGGTGAGGAATCATTAAGAAACTTTGTTTTCAAGTTTCACTTGGACTTATTTCTATAAAAGAAACCTAAGTTAGGATAAGGTGCTCAATTTGAATATATTTGTCCTCTAAAAAAGAGGTGGCGACTCTAACCTCTATGTACTCCAGTGTTGCACATTAAACATGTTTAATATATTTGTCTATTCAGAAAGATGAGTAGACAAAGGAATACTAGATCCTATTTTAGAGAAAATCCTGAAAAGGATGTTGGAGAAGAGCTCCGTACACCCCAAAGAAAACAATGGTCCAAGATAGATATGTCCAAACATGAATCCCACCACACTCCTAAGGGAAGGATGGAGACCCCAGCTCCAGAAGGAAATTCATCTTCATCTAAAGATGCAGGACCCTTGGAACCAATTGACACTTATAGAGCTAATCCCTTTTTTGATCCCTTCAAGAATGGAGAAAATAATGATATAGGTTTCTTCCCTGTAGAAGAAAATCTTGCTCTACCAGAAGAGACCTCTTCTGCTGAAACAACTTCATATGATTATGATAAGTTGCAAGATGAGGTTATGGCTTTAAGAAGGAGAAAGAAAGAATAAGAAAAGGAAATAGCTAAAGAAAAAAATAAATGTGGACAAAATCTATATGACTTACTAGTGGAAAGAGAAGAGCTCTTGGCTGAAACCAGAAGAAATGACCTCAAGGCTAAAAGCCTGAGTCAAGAGGTTAAAGGTTTGAATCCAGAATTGTTTGGTAATCTTGATGATTTAAGGGACAAAGCCCCAAATAAAATCTCAAATCTTGACAAGGATGAATTTGAGAAGGAAGGGCCTGTCATCAGGCAACTATTCCCATATGAGATTGGGAAGAATGCAAAGCTTAAGACAAATACAAAGGAGGTTCCCAACAAAGGTAAGAAAAAGGTTGTTGGCATGACTATAGAGGAGCCTAAGAAAAACTTGACCATCCATGTAGGAATGTCTCAAGTTGATATTGAACTTGAACATGCTAGAAAAGCTAAAGAGGACCTTGCCAAACAAATGGAGAAATTATAATTAGAGGCTGTTGCAGCTGATATGAGAATGAAGATAGCTTTTCTACATTCTACTACTAACACTTCTGCAAGTAGCTCTATGCCAGTTGATCATGGGACACAACAACAAAAGCAATCTGCTACCTCAATCCCAAATAATCAGGGGGCTGAACCTAAAGTGCAACCTTCTGGTTTGAACTCAAATGCTAATATTTATGGCTCAAATACAAATGCTCAGCTTGTTGTTTCTGGCCCAAGCATTCAAGTCTCCAACCTTAAAAAAAGTGTTCCCCCACCCCTTCAAAATCAAGGAGGAGCCACTGGACTAGGTGAAAACCATGTGCTTGGAAATTTTGAAAGGAGACCTGTCCATATGAACAGATACAAAGCTCTCTTCTTTGAAGGCATCCCTAGTCACCCTAATGTGATCCCCAATGAGGTAAGAGATAAAATTCTCAAGTTGACAGGAAATAATGTTGTTACTTGTGAGGAGCAAAGCTTTTAGTGATAAGATAATTGACTTTGAAATTGAAAATGAGGATGTCATTATGAAGCTTTTTGTTCAATCTTTAATAGAAGATGCTAGGGATTGGTTCAGAAATTTACCAAATGATAGTATTGCTTCTTGGGATGAATTTGTAAAGTCTTTTAGGGAACAGTACAAAGAACAGGTAAATTTTGTATACATGTTAAATAAATTCAATAACATTAAAAAGTTCCCTAATGAGAGTATGGCTGATTTTAACAGTAGATTTCAGAAGGCCATGAATAAACTTTTCCAAGTCTTAAGGTTAGATGAGGAAGTATGTCTTACCACTTATATCAATGCTATTGATGGAAAAATGTCCTATTTACTCAGATATAAGAACCCTACTACTTTAAGGGATGCTTATAAGATAGATATTGACATCAAAAGTAATAGGAGAGCATCACGAAAATTGGGGAAGAGGGAAGATAATAAAATTTGGAAGGAAAAGGGGCCATCCAACAAAAATGTCAAAGAAGATGATACAATAGACAAACTAGTGAGTACAGTGAAAGACCTTGCTGTCAAAATGGATAAAAATGATAGAGAAGGGTACCATGATAGTAAGTACACTAACCAAAGATTTGATAAACACCCTAAGCTGAGAGACAACCCTTATAAAACAAATTGGAACAGGCAAACCAGTCCTTGATGGACAAGATAACCCAAAAGCCAAAGAAACCCCAGATCCCGTAAAAAGGAATAGCGCCAACTTTGTTGAGAACACTCCCTGGTGTGATGCTAGAAATATGCCACATTATTCATATCAATGTGTAGTAGCCTAGGCTTTGTTTGATCAAACAGAAGAAAGAGAACAAGAAGACCCTGCCATAAATATGTTCACAGTAAATAAACCATACCCATGGTTTTCTGATATTGGATCATCTTCTGATAATTTGTGTACAAAAGACAATTCTTGTTTTGAATATCAATCACAAAATCCACCCTATTAAAGTGATCAGGTTGATAGTGTTTCACAAGAAACTATAAACACAGTGGGGAGTGACAACTCACATTCTCATTTGAAAACTCCCACTGATGAGGAAAATAGGTCTTTGACTATTGCAACAATTAATCAAGCAAGAAATGCATATAATCTGAGAAATAGGACAATACAACTAGTTCAAGGTAAATCTACCCCTGTCTATGTCAGAAAAGATTCACCCCAAGTTACTAAGGATTCTCATGTCAAGGAAAATAAAGGTGATAAGCATGAAAGACAAGCATGACCTTCTTCTGATCACGCTGAAAGGGAAGAAGTAAAAGAGGAACTAGTACCCAATAAGAGATCCAAGAAAGTGAGAAAGATGAGTGATATGTCCTCTGAATTTCCCCTCTTTGACATGAAACATGCTCTAACCCAAATGAAAGTTTCAGTCCCACTCATGGAGATGCTGAAAATAAAGGAGCACAAAGAAGCTGCTTTGGCACTTTTAAGAGGGGTAGATGATGTATTTGTGCCAAACCAAGAGAAGATACCCTTGACATCAAATGATGTTACAATGGACAATCCACAATTGAAAGGAAAATAAAAAAGAAAAGAATTTTCCAACATCTGCATTGGGAATATAATCACCCAAGAACCATTATCTGTTGGCCCTTTTTATGTCACCTTAATGGTTAATACTTTCTTGGTAAAAAAATTTATGGTTGATTCTGGAGCTGCTGCAAATGTGATGTCTTATCATGTCATGAAGGAATTGGGCTTGCAAGTCACCACATCTGCTAGAAGTTGTTATGCTATGGACAACAGAGAAGTTCCTGTGATAGGAACACTGAAAGACATTGAGGTGAAAATTGTTGCTTTCCCTAAGGCAACTTACAGAATGGATATAGTGGTAGTGGACACTAAACCATATTATGGTATGCTTCTGTCAAGGCAGTGGGTAGTAGTAGTAGGTGGAAAATGCAATTAGATTTTTCCTATGCAACTATCCCTATAAATGGAAATGAGGTCAAGTTGTACAGAGAACCCTGGTCATTTGTCATGGTGTAGGTGGTTCTACTTGACCAGTTGAATTGTTGTGTAAATGTTGATATGGAAAATTTTACTATTGAATAAATCAAGCCACAATTAAAGAACACTGACCCAATTGTGGATGAATTTCTGTTGCAACAAAATGGACTATGGAAATGTACTTTGATGGTGGATTGTCTAAGGAAGGATCAGGAGTTGGAGTTTTGTTTATTTCCCCATCAGGTATCACCTTCAAGTACTCTTTGCTGCTGACTTTTCATTGTACAAATAATACTTCTAAGTATGAAGCCTTAATCTTGGGAATGGATATTGCTATCAAGCATGGTATTAAATGTTTGAAATTTCATCAATATTCCCAGTTAATTATATCTCAGATAAGGGAACATTATAATGCTAAAGATGACAGATTAAAATTGTACAAGTATTTTGTCTGGGATAGGATAAAATTCTTTGATGCCTTCAATATCCTATGGATAGAGAGATCCAATAACATAATGGCAGATTTCCTGGCAAGTGTTGCCCTGAAAAATAATGATGTTACTCTTACTAGTATGTCTGTAGTTGAAATAAAAAGTAGACCTGCAGTTCCTGACAATATTCACAATTGGAAAGTATTTGAGGATGATGATGATATCCTTAGGTTTATTCAATGTATAGATCAATATGATGGTTAGAAGATTGATTGTGAGTCTTTGATAACAATTGTGGATGATAAGGAATATATATTTGACCAAGAAGTTATCTAGTTGGATACTAATCACATTCCCAAAGGGTTGGTTGAGTTGGAAGGCATGTTCAACATAAATGACAATTATATGACTCAAAAATCCAATGCAAAGGTAGAGGACCTAGAAGAAGTTAACCTGGGATCTGAAACATCTCCCCAACTAGTCTATATTGGTAAAAAGATGGATAGCAATGTGAGACTGAATTTGATAAGATTGCTGAAAAAATACAAGCATGTATTTGCCTGAGCTTATGAGGATTTGAAAGCTTATAGAACAGACTTATTCCAACATGACATCCCTTTGAAAGAGGGTATTAAACCATTCAAACAAAAACAAAGGCCCATTAATCCACTACTGGATACTAAAATGCAGGCATAATTGATTAAACTAAGAGATACATGTATAATTCAGCCAATAAGATATTCATCATGGGTCTCTAGCTTAGTCCCTGTAAGAAAGAAGAATGGGGACATAAGACTGTGTGTTGATTTTAGAAACCTAAATGTGGCCTCATTAAAGGATAACTATGGACTACCAAATATGGAAGCTATGCTGCATAAAGTCACTGGATGTGACTTGTTTTCTATGATGGATGGGTTCTCAGGGTACAATCAAGTGCTGGTTAAATAATCTGAGCAATTCAAGACAACATTTACTATTCCTTGGGGCACTTATGTGTATGCTTCTATGCCATTTGGGTTGAAAAATGCTGGTGCAACCTTTTAAAGGGCCATGGATGTAGCTTTCAAAGACGTTATAGATGTTCTGATGGTAGTATACCAAGATGATTTGATATCTTTTTCAAAAAGGGCAGAGGATCATTGCAACCACTTGGAGAAAGTGATGATAAAAGCATTGGAATATGGGGTGTCTTTGAACCCAAAAAAGTGTCACTTTGCTATTACTGAGGGGAAACTTTTGGGACACATAGTATCAAAAGAGGGAATAAGGATAGATCATGAAATAGTTGAAGCCATTCAAAAGGTACTTGCTCCCATGAATTTAAAAGGTATACAATCATTTCTAGGGAAAATTAATTTTGTTAGGAGATTTATTGCCAACTTTGTAAAACTGGTTAAGCCAATTGTCAAATTGCTGAAGAAAAATGTAAAGTTTGAATGGGACCAAGAGGCACAGTTAGCCATGGAAAAAATAAAACAAGCTATCCAAGAAGCACCAGTCCCTGTGTCCCCTAATTAAACCAATCCCTTCTCTCTATTTACATTTGTTTCCTTCCACACTATTGCGGCAGTCCTATTGCAAAAGGATGGTGAGGGATTTGAACATCCCATTGCATTTTTTAGCAAGTCGTTGCAATCAGCTGAGTTGAATTACTAGTTAATGGAGAAACAAGCTTATGCTTTGGTAAAGGTAGTCAAGGCTTTCAGGTCATATTTGGTTTGTGCAAAGGTAAATGCTTATGTTCCTCATGCTGAAGTCAAGGATATATTTGTTCACAATGAAGTAACATGGAAAAGGTGCAAATGGATAAACAAAGTTCAAGAGTTTGACTTGGAAATCCAAATCACAAAGTTGGTGAGAGGACTTGGATTGGAAAAACTGATGACAGAGGAGAATTTGGACCTAGTTCAGGTCAACAATGCTGATACAATTGGAAATTGCCAGACAAGTATTGAAATGCAACCCTGGTATACTAATATTGTATATTTTTTGAAAAATGCCAAGTATCCAGATAACTTAAGTGATAACCAAAGGAGGAGTTTGAAATTACAAGCTCAGAAATATGTTTTTTTTCATGGTGACTTGTTTTGGAAAAAAAGAGATGGGATCTTGTTGTTGTGCTTAGACAAAGGCCAATCAGAGAAGGTTTTGAAAGAAATGCATGCTGGAATGTGTGGAGGGCGCTATTCTGCTAGGTCCACAGCTCATAAAATTTTGAGAGCTGGATACTATTGGCCTTGCTTATTCCAAGATGCTTATACATTTTTCAAAAAATGTGAGCCATGTCAGAGATTCTCAATAAAAATGAAAATTTCAGGAGCCTTACTTTTGAATCTTGTAGTGGCAGAAGCCCCCTTTTCTATGTGGGGAATGGACTTCATAGGAGAATTTGCTGAAAAGTCAAGTGGGGGCCATAGTTGGATCCTATTGGTGATTGATTATTTCACAAAATGGGTAGAGGCAATCCCAACAAAAAGATAAACAAGCATAGTGGTCATTGATTTTTTGATGGACAATGTGATTACAAGATTTGGTGTTCCCATCAAGTTGGTTATGGATAATGCCATGTGTTTCATGTCTGAAGAATTTACTGATTTTTGCACCAATATGGGAATTGTTATGTCTTATTCCTCCCCATATCATCCCCAATCCAATGGTCAGGTAGAATCCAGCAATAAGGGTATCTTACAAATTTTGAAAAAGACCTTAGAAGGATATAAAAGAGCCTGGCATATGAAGCTAAAAATTGACCTTTGGGCAGACAGAGTCACTGTCAAAAGGGCCATTGGAAATTATCCCTTTGAATTGGTTTATGGTGTTCAATCAAGGATGCCTATCAATAATCTGCTCTGAATTTATAAGTTTATTCAAGATGAGGAGATTGAAGTCTCAAAACCTATGGAGGAAAGAATGATTCAATTGGTAGAGTTGGATGAAATAAGGAGAGAAAGCCAGAGGGAGAATGTCAAATTGCAACAAAAAATTAAGTATCTCTTTGACAAAAGGGCAGATGAAAGAAAGTTTTAGCCTAGTGATTTTGTATTGCAATGGAATACTAGGGCTGCAGACAAAGGCAAGCACAAAAAGTTTGAGTCACTATGGATGGGGCTTTTTGTCATATCTTGGATTTTTGGAAAAGATTCATATTTCCTCAAGAATATGGATGATGAAGAACAAGAATTGCCAGTGCATGGACAATTCCTAAAAAAATTCTTCAATTAGATCTTTTGTTTCCATGCACGGTAGTTTTGTATCATATGTACAGGTGTATTTATTTTTTGTGTGTGTTTGTTTCGAGTTTTAGGTTAGAGTAGTTTTGGTCTGATTTTCAAGAGATCCATGGTTCTTTCTATAATCTAGAATTTAAGCATCCTTAGAGAGAGCCAGTGTTGGTAATATTTCCTATTCCTGGGTCATCCTTGTAAATTTTTAAGTTCCCTGTCTTTCTTTTGTTTGAAGGTTTCAAAAAACATGGTTAGAATTGTTCCTATGCCTCTGCAAGCATTGTTTCTAAATCCCTGACCTAGCTAAAGCATTGAAAACCCTTGTTTCATGTCTCCTAGTATAAATTTGGTCATAAATACCCTAAGAGTCAAAATGATTCTAATTTTTTGTTACTTTTTATCACTTAAGTCATGTCTTGAATGGGTTCCTTTTAAGTTGTTCTTGTTCGTTAAGTTGTCGATCCTAACCGCGTGGTCCAATATTTTCCCTAAGTTCAAAGTCCATTGATGTTTTAATTAAATTCATTATCTGTCAAGCAAGTCAGTTTTGATCTGACGGTTCGCTTAATGGCTTGATCCCAAACTGATCAAAATCTATCTTATAAGCCATTAAGCTATGACGCCATGTGTCTTTGGTGGGTCTGATGGTCATAAAGGTTCTCAGTTAATCAATGGGAAGATCATGTTTCATCGAACGGTAGACTTAATCACTTGATCCCAAGATGCACGACATCTATCATGTAAGTGATTAAGCAGTGCCGACATGTGTCAAAGAGAAAGATGTGGGTCCTTTCATGGGAAATATGAAGGAGATTAAAGCTCAGAAAGAATCAATGGTTGAATTAATCACTTAAAGGCGAGATGCACGAAATCTAATGGTTAAGCAATTAAGCGGTGTTGACATGTGGCAGTTGGTGGACCCGGGTATCCTAGATGGTGATGATTAAAGTACAAACAATTTGATTATGATCTGACAGATGAATTAATGGCCTATATCAAAGATGTACAAGATCTAACGCCTAAGCCATTAAGTAGTTCTGATGCATGTTGATTTGATCACATGTATTCCACTAAAGGTGAAGCTGACCACAGGTTAAATGATGGAGAATTTGTTGAAGATCTAAAGGCTCATTTAATCGCTTGAAGAGAAACCGATCAGAATCTATCACTTAAGTGATTAAGTGGTGATGCCATGTATCCTAGTGGGTCCGGCTGAGGTTGTAAAGGAAGGATTAAAGGAGTACCATGTTCAGAAAAAATCAATGGTTGGCTTAATCGCTTGAAGGTAAAGTGCTTGAGATCTAATGGATAAGCGATTAAGCTGTGAGGATGCATGGCATAAAAGATGGGTCCTGTACAGCATAGTTATCATGTTAATAAGATTGCAAGTGTGAAAAGATTAGATGGTCTGCTTAATGGATTAAAGTAAAAGTAATAAATATCTAGCGATTAATCCATTAAGCCATGTTGATGCATGTCCCAGGTGATGACGTTGCAGCCACAGTCAGTAAAATCAAGGTGTGATAACTTATAGACAGGTTAAGATGAATCTAATGGTGGAATTAATCACTTAAGGAAAAGAAGCACGGCATCTATCATGTAAGAGATTAATTCATGCTAACATGTGTCCCAGGTGAACAGTTGTTTCTGAGAAAAGATGAGAACTGTCATATGGAGAAGGTGATGTTGGAGATCTACGGACCGGATTCAAAATTCTTAAAAGTAATCGTCATTGAGCCGTTAAGCTATGAAGTCTGAGGTAGGAAAATTGATTGTAGAATGTGTGGCCACTTTAGTTCAATTCAATGCAAAAGATTGATTTGATTGAAGTAGTATAATTCATCACTTAAACTTAAAGTCACCATAATTTATCAGAATCATTCAAGCAAAGAATAGAATTGAAGCGATATTCAGCTCCTTGCGATAGAATTGCAGAACGGGTAAGTCTTCTCTGATACAGTAAAATGTAGGCTTCCAGTAAGATTTGAAATTTGAAAAGCTTTCAGAATTCTCGTTTAAATCTAAATATTATCTCAGTAAAAAGCCCAAGATTCAAAAATGGCCCCTAGGATTGAGCTCTCTGGAGAGGTAGATTATCAGAAAATAAATGTTAGAGAGGACCTTTTGTAATAATTAAAAGGGTCCACGGGTGATGCAAACCCAGGTTAAGAGAATAGTTCCAACACATGCCCACTTCAGAGTAGGAGAGGGTTTATATGATGCAGGTGGGCAAAATATGTCAAAACTAGTATAAATGGTCTAAGTTTGTTTAGAACTACTTACAGCCAAAGAAACGCTCCTTCCCCATATTGTAACATATGGGACTTCGACATGGGAAAATTGATAGTACCTGAGGTGTTCATAGATACAAATCTTTTCACCCTAATAGCCAACACATATGAAAGAGTATCCAGGGTTATAAGGGACACACAGGGAAACATGTTGTTGACTATCACAACCAGAGAGATCAGAAGAATTTTCAAATTAAGTGAATCCTCAATACAAATGGATGATATTGATTTCAATTACTTTAAGGAAGTATACCAGACTCAAAAGGAGTATTACAGAAATGAAGCTCTGAAATGGTACTTTAACAAAATGGGGGACTTGATTGTTGTGGGCCCGAACACACCAGAGTTATTCAAATTGGACTATTTCAATGGTAAGCCCAAGAAAATGTATAGTGCCCTGTGTCTGGTTTTAGGAGAAGATGAAGAAGCAACAATGCCAGTTCATATCATGCTCATGATGGTTTAGATTTTGCACCCCCACCTGTTAGTAGTTTTTGACTATGCTTCTTATATTTCTCAACAAATGCATGAAGGTCTAATAGGTATCAAAGATAGTAATATACTCAAACCAATGGGGTGGTATTCTCTTATGATGCACATGTTTATGTTTAATAGTGCTGATATCTTTGAGGAAGAGATGGACATAAATAAGTTCCAAGATGATGAGCATTTGCTTGTCCAATTGTGGAATGCTTATCTATCCTGGGATAGAAAAGAAGCCAGCTATGTATATTTTGATAGAGTTTTTGCTGCTAGGCTTAAGTCATTATTATGCAAAAAGAATCCTAGGATCCACACAGATATGATGAGATTATTGAGGCCTTTGGAGTTTGCCCTGGAATTGAAAATTGCCCACAATTGGGGAGATCTCATTTTGTACCATGTCTCTATAGTCATCAGGGTTTATGGATTCAGGGGAACCCCCAATGTTCTACCCTACAGAGTGCCATTAAAGATTGGAATAGCATAAATTCTAAGGTAGATGGGAGGATTGCAGGAAGAAGCCCTAACAGGCAAGATGAAAGGAAGTATTTTCCCCACCCTCACCAGAGCTCACCATTTCATCATCATAAAAGGTGGATGGACACAATTTGACAAATATTTTGAGCCCTATCATCTAGCAACATCTGTATCCAGATGTGCAGACAGTGAAGGCTTCATCATGGGCATGTTCAGAAAAAGAACCAAGTGCTTGGAACTAGAAAACCAGTTCAATTTCCTAGAGGACATTGTTAGAAATATTTTTGGTCTGAATGACAAGGAGGTTAGGAAAGAAAAGTGGTTGGTATATAAGAACTCTTTAGACTTTGTCCACAATTTTGATAGATTATATGATCCTTTGAAGGAATTTTCACCTTGGGCCACAAAGATTGAGTCCCTTATGACATTATTTGAAGGTATCATGCAAACTCTCAATGAGAGGAAAGACAAAGTAATAGAATCTAAGCCAGAAAAGGCTAAGGCTATTCTGAGAAAACTTTGACAAGGAAGGGTAATCCCACCTAGGAACTATGTGGTTTACAAAAGGAGAGGGTACAGTACTATCATGCCCAAGATTGATAAATCTTTTGATCAGAAAGGGAAGAGGCCAGAAGATGCTAGTGCCCAAAAGATACCCTCACCCAAGAAACAAAAGATGGAGGGAAAAGAGCAAGAGAGTGAGTTATACTCTCCTTCCCAGTCCTCTTTACATATGGATGACCAAGTTATTGCTAAAAAATTGGTCCAAATGGGAAAAATAGACCAATTATTTGTCACTACATAAGAGCTACAAGAAGGAGTGCCAAAGGCACCTAGGTATAAAAATTTGGATCTCACAGTGGTAGAATTTGCAAGAAAGGAGCTGGACCCTGTAACCAAACAGGCCAGTGAAGAGTTTCTATCAGATGACAATTTTTCTAAGGCTAGGGCCTTTATTAAATTCTTATGGAGAACTCACATTGATGAGTTTAAGGATAAGTGCCAGAGGTTGCAAGAAGCCTAACCAGATCAGCATAAGGATGAAATTGAAAAATAAGTCAAAAAGGAAATGATTACTAAGTTTGGCAAGATCACCCCTTAAGAGGGTAGGGAACTGGTAAGGAAAAGGGGATCCTCATCTTACCCCAATGGTATTTGGCTGATGTCATAGTTTTTTATGTTGTTAGGAAGGAAGCAAAACCATTAACCACTACTGGAATATCAATTGGTGCCCAGTTTAGTGAAGATCATGCAGCTTTAGCAATTTGGTCCTTGAAAAAGAAGGATAAAAAGAGAATGAATGAAGATGATCAAATTGAGGATATAGGTAGCCTCATCATCAAAAGATTTTTTGATACCTCAGGTGTGGGGGTAGCTAGCCTTTATTTTCCAGAATAATAATTTGAGTTTGAAGGTAGCTGAAAAGAAAAAGGATGCTTTTGAAAGCTTAAACCAAAAGTATGAATTTGTTCTAAAAGCATATAATGATGAAAGGGTTAAGTTTGAGCAGAAGGATGAGAGAATTGCATTCCTAGAGGGAAGGCAAATAGTACAATTAATGCCTCAAAAGAGGATAACTCAGAACCCCCACTAGCCTTCCTCATCAAGTCCCATCATCACTTACCCTCCTTCCCATGCACCATCTAGTTCGACCACACTAGAAGAGCTTAAGAAAGAAAAGGCCATGCTAAAAGCTGCAAGAGCAGAGCATGAAAGGAAAAAGAAGGAATGGGTGGAACAATATGTAGCCTTTAGAGAAGAAGAGGCATGGGTGAAGTAGAATTATGAAGATAAGATACACATTGGTCTCATGCATTGTACACATGAAGTAGTGCCTACTACTACATATGCTCAAGGTAAGAAAATTGTCAGTATTATAACTTAATATAATGAAAATAAAGAAAATTTTGACCAGCTGGTTAATAAATGGAAAGGGAAGGCAATGGAGTTAAATTTCTTCCACACCACTTGCAATAAGAATAATGATGTTGATATAGTCTTGACTGGCACTCACAAATGTGTCAAATTGCTCTTAGACATGGACATAAGGAGGGACATTATTGTGAGGAAAGTGATGGCCTTAAGAAAGGAATATTCGCAAGACAGATATGAGATGTTCCCAAATCTCTTTAGGAAGAATGGAAACATCAAAGATGAGATGTTGTGGCATCGACAGATGAACGAAGCACTGGCGGTTAGAACCAACATCATATTAACCTTGGAGAGCACACTACTTTTTTCTCAAACAATTATGATAGTGGGCAAGGCTAGATCATTTTTTGCATTCTGGTCAGATGAGATTGAGAAAGCACATACCACTTAGAAGGATATCAACAGCAGAAAAGATGAATTCCTTGGCTTCATTTGGCTAGGAGATGAAGTGTACACCTCCTGGAATGACAGGTATACAATAATTGATCCGGGTGAAGGCGAGGACATGCAAGTGGATATTGAAGCCCAATAGAGTAGTTGATGCAGTTAAATATGGAGATCATACATCACTAGCATCAGAGGCAATAGTTTCCAAATGGCTATCCCCCAACAAGTACAAACAAAATGCAATCACCATGTTGCCATAAGACAAAGGATCAGTTAGAATATCTTGTAACAAAAGTGGTTTTTCTATCCACTTGTTATTTTGTCCTATTGTATTCTTGAATTTTGTCTTTAATCCTAGTCATCTGAAGCTTGTTGCATCCTTAACCTTTAAGGATTCCAAGATGACTAGTACTGGCTATAATTAGTAATTTGTAACATATTGTAAAGGATGGTAAAAATAAAAGCTGTGAGGTAGATTTTTGAATTGGTCTAAGCTCAAGTCTTGAGTCAATTTTGAATGTACTAAAATCAGGATATCTTTAATAAAATACAATGGAATCTCCATTTTGATACTGCTGATGTGTTAATCTCTAAGTTTATTTGATGATTAGTGACCAACACTTAGTCATTCACTTAGGCAGTTTTAGTTGGCTATCTTTGTGGCTGAGCTAAAACTATGCAAGGTCGAGCAACATTGCCGAGCATTTTTCAGTTTGCCTAGTTACATTGCCAAGCTGAGAAGGATACAGAGATGTTAAGTGTCGAGCGACAGAGAAGTCAAGTGTCGAGGAAGACAATTTTTCTATACATGTCTGGAATGATACAAACTCTGAGGATAAGTGATCTGGATGACTTATATAAGCTTTTTGGGCCGACTTATGTATGCATTTAATATTCTTCTACGGAGTTAGTTATGCATTTAATTGTTTTATCCTATGCATGAACATTAATTGTAATACCATCAAGGTATGGGTATTAGATCTTGATCGTTGATCTAGATCTTACTATTAGACTTGAATGGATATATTAGATTGCTTCAAAACCCTATTTTTATTATGTGTGTGTAAGAAGAGAAGACGAAGTGTGGTGATTGCATTTTGAAGTGAAATGTACAAACGGTTAATTTGTTAAGAAGCAGAGATCAAGCAGAGTGAGAACACAGTGAACATCAGAGTAAAGTTATATCAAATTATGAGATCATAGAAGGTACTGGAAAGAGGAGATTTGTCATCAGCATCAGAGTGCATAACGAAGGATCAATACTTGAGACATTCTAATCATTGTATGAGGTGAAAATATCTTAACAGAGTGGTTCTAACAGACCTTTCTTTATCTCCTAACAAAGTGCTTACTTTATTGTAAGTTGAAATCCTTTAACAGGGTAGATTGTAATAATCTTAAGCTCTTAACCAGGTAGAAATTTAACAGGGTAGATTACATTTTGTAATCAACATTTGTAACCTTAACAGGTACACTTTATTACTGCAGTAGTGGAGAATTTGTTGGGTGTCATCCCCACTGCAGTTTTACCTATTTGGGTTTTTGGGTTACCAAGTTATTGTGTTATATGTTATTTATTTCATTGTGTGGATGCTATCTAAGATTACATTAGATTCATATATGTATGAATGTGGATCAGTTTGTTTTAAGTGTTTAAATTTGAAGATCTTATTCACCCCCCCTCTCAGTATCTTGCTTTCCCATTATTGTATTTCCAACAATTGGTATCAGAGATCAGTTCTCTAAAAAGGTCATAATCAGCTTGAGAATACAGATTTTGAGATGGAGATCTACAAGATGGGTAAAGTCATTGAGAATCAAAATATTGACATTCAACTAGCACTACAACAGCTTGGGATTGCAAGATAAGAATTAAAGAAGTCCTTGACTGCAAGGAAAGATCTGACAAAACTAATGAATGACACTCATTATCAGGAAGAGGACACCACAAATCTATTTCAGAATAGAGATTCTAATAAGAGCAATGCAGCAATAGCAGATCTACTGGAAAAGAACAGTGCACTATGTGAAGAAGTCAAAAACTTGAAAAAGGAATAAGAAGCCCAACCAATAAGAATGTGTGAAGTTGTTGAACAGAAAAATAAATATGAAGATGACAAGGCTATGGTAGAAGAAGACAAAAGAATGATGACTACCAGACTTGATGAAAGAACACATGATGTACAAATAATGACAGTCAATCAAGTAGACATGGAAAATCAACTACTACATGTGAATTAGGAGATCAGTAGGAAAGACTTGGAGATTGTAAATCTTAGATCTGAGAATAGTCAATTGAAAGATGAATTGAGATCTGAAAAGAAATTAATAACAGAGTGAATGATCCGAGTGCTGCTATGAGCTACTTTGAACAATTGGTGGAAGCATCAAGAAGACCTAAAGATTCTTCTGGATTAGGTCACACTGAACAACATACAACCACTGAAGATAGAGAATCATCTAAGATAGGTGAAAGAAGGTATTCAAAGCCAAGAAACAACAAACCCATTTGTCATCACTGTAGGAAACCAAGTCATACAACAAACATTTTCCGAAGCAAGAATGGTAAGTCCAATTCAAAAAATAACTTTAATGGTTATTGCTTTAACTGTAATAAGTTTGGACATCAAGCGCGTGAATGTAAGACAAAGGCAAGCAAAGCACCTAGACTCAATGGTAATTTCTATAACTATCACAAATATGGTCATAGAGCACAAGATTGTAGATCTAAAGGTAAACAACAGTGGAAATCAAAGGTACAAGAGAAATCACCAAGAAAAGGAAATACTCACAATTGGGATTACAACACATGGCATAGTTGTCATTACTGTGGTGAGTATGGACATGTTCTAGAAAACTACATAAGGACACATTTCAAGGGAAAATATAAAAGTTGGATGAATGGAAGCCTAGTTTGTTATAGTTGTCTAAAAATTGGTCATACAAGGAAAGATTGCAAGACTAGGGTACCTGCTCCTACTATTGAGAAAATAAGGGAACATATGAACAAGACATGGGTTAAGAAGTCTGAACCATGCAACAGTGAAGTTCATGAAGCCGAGGTCACCCAATCTAATGGATTAGGTGATCACATCATCTCCAACTAAGTAAAAGAGGTATGTAAGGAACTATATCTAAAACTCTTATCTTACATCAGTTCCTAACATGAAAATGTACAAAAGTCCAAATTTGCATATATTAAGATGCACCAGGACATATTTTGAAGACAAATGCTGAGTTGAGCCAATTTCACTATAGGTGCTGAGTACTATTCATGGACACTAAGGCTGAGTTGTTTAGTGAGTGTCGAGTAAAATTTTGTGAAGGCCAAATTTAGTAAGCCAAGTGGGATGCAAGTTGTGTTAAAAGCCGAGGACAGCTGGCTTGCACTAACTCAATGGGAAGAACATTCATTGATTACCTACCTTGACCTTTCAAAGTCTATAAAGGATGAACAGTTGACACTTCATTTTTACCTTGCAATTTTTACTGTTTACGGAGTGATTGAAGTAATTTGCAGAATTAATCTTAACAAAGTTAGCTACAAAGATTTCATCAGCATTTCGTCGGCAATCCTAAGGTGAATAGTGCGAAGAGATACTTGCTAAGGTACTCTATTTTCCATCTCTTGAACCCTAATTTCAAAATTATGGCTGCAAGTTCTTCCGCACCAGCTAAGAGTATGGAAGCAGAACAACAACAAATTCAGTTAGTACGGAGTGATGAATTTGAACCTCTCAACTTTCGAGCAATTCCTGAAAGTGTGATTCAGAGTGATTTAACGGGAGCCCTCTCATCTATTCCACCCAAGGTAGTTATGATCCATGATGTTTGATTGTGTTATATGTTTAAGATTGGTGAAGTAGGTGATAGTGAATTGAGGAAATCCTACAGCAAATTGTGTGACAATGGAGTTCTTAAGGCAGAATTCAAACATCTAGCCGAAAAAGGGTTAACTCATGCCCTAGATTTTCCACAAGGTTCCAAAGATGAATGGATTAAGGTTATCCTTAGCTGAGTTCATGACATGTGTATGTGGTTGGATAATGGACTAGTCAAGATCACCAAAAGCATGATTCATCGAGTGACTGGATATCCGGTAGTGAACGGGAAATAGACCATGAGGGATAACAGCAAAGAAGAAATTACACTGAACACTAGAGCTATATGGAACAATAGAGGTATGAATATCTCTACAATTATAGACCTAGAACTTGATTTTGGAGTAAGAATAATAGCACATAAGTTCTATCAGTTGAGAAGATTGGATAGTGTTCCTTGTACAGTCGTTGATCAAGCATGGAAAATTGTGAAGAAAAATCATACATATGATCTTGACGAGCTACAACAAACACAATTAGCTAAGAACCTAGCATAAATTAGAAAGGCTAAGAGCTCATCATGTAATTTTGGTTCCTTACTAGTCTTTATATTTTTCTACATTCAAGATACATTTCCTACATTGGGAAATGTAGTTTGGAAAAAGGATAGACCCATTACAGTTTAGATTAGTGAATGTATTGAGAAATTAGGAAATAATTTCAATAGAATTATGGGGAGATATTTTGAATAATTCAAGAAGATAATGAGATTAAGGACTAGAATTCCTAATTCACTAGTGGAGAAGCACTATGAAGAAATCTATTTTCTAGTTGATACAGATAATACTTATATCCAGGTAGTGACTCCTAGGATAACATGCTTAGAACCATTTCCATTTGAAATTAAAATTGATGAAGCATCACCTACCATCATTACACTTCTAGCCAAGGAAATTGATACTATAGAAGAGAGATTTGGAAATTTTGATGAAGCTAAGGCTAAAATTTCTAGAAGTTTGAACGAGGGAACTATGGAGAGGAAAAGAAAGAAGATTGTGAAAAATCTAAAGAAAATGGTTGGCTTAGGTAGTGATGAAGAACCTAAGGATGCACCTTTAGGCCTAACCACTGGACAAGGTGAGGATATTTCTACATAGGAGGAAGTGAGTGCATCAGAAGAGGTCACTAAGAAAGCCAAGAGCAAAATACCATCAATTGTCATAGTAACCAAGAAAAGCAAAGCTAAACCTAAGGTTACACCTCCTGCAACTAATCGTCCAAGGACTAGAGCATCAACTTTTACTTCTCCAGTATAAGTACAAACAAAATTATATGGTAAGAGGAAAGTTGCAGAAAGTAGTTCTGGAAAGGAAGCAAAGGTTGCTCCTAAGGCTGAGCCAAGTAAGCTACAAAAGAGACCAAGAAGGAGATTAAATTTGGGGACAAATAGTGATGAGGAAAAGACAGAAACTGATGAACCCAGTAACATACCTACAGCACAATTCAAGAAACTAGCTAGTATTAATGAGGTATGTGACACTTTGAGGAATTCAGCAGGGTTAGCAACTTTTAAGTTCATTAAGTATGAAAAGTTGAAAACTGCAGATAGGCACAAAGTACAGGAAGCACTATTGGGTATGATGAGTACTTTAAAATTAACTCCTACAGAGATAGGAAATCATGTGCCCAATGAAATTTATGATTTTCTATCAAGCAAATGGGAATTTGCAGTTGCCATAGAAAGACAGATCAGGGAAGGAACTCTAGCCAAGGTAATACTTGAGCTAACCTCAAAACAAAGAGCCAAATTCATTAAGGAATACAAGAGTAGGTTTGTTCCTAAACTCAGAGGCTATGTTGTTCTAAAATATGATATTGAAGGTGTAGTACAACAGAGCACAAGGATCTAGAAGGAAATCTTTGGACTGATAATTCCAAAAGATAAGAAATCTGGTGAGGGGACATCCGAGCAAAAGACAAAATAAGTTGAAGTAAAGACTACCCCTGATCCATAGATAACTCAAGATCAAATTGCCATAGAAAAAGACAAAACCAAAGATGCATTAGACTCAACTAATTCTGTTGATCTGACTGCTGACAGTCCTATGGATTTTATAGTTGATGATCCAAGCAATTTGAATGTTGAGGAACAAGAGATGTTGAGTGGTAAAGACACTGATTTGCCTATTAAGGAAACTGATACTGAAGAAGGGAAGACCACAGCATCTGATGAAATAATTGAAGTTTTTAATGATCAAAAAAGTGAAGAGAACCAGCAAATAAATGAACAAGAGGTAACTTCACAGAATCCACCTATTTTAGAGGTTGTGAAAATAGTTTTAGATAGTGGAGTAGTGATAACGGATACTATTGATAAGCCTAAAGAAGAAGAGGCAATGCAAGTGTTGGTTGATCTACCACACTCTACATCATCCACTCCTATAGGTCCTAAAATTGGTGGTATGCCCAATCCATAGACAATACTGATAGAATTAAAGGAGGCATTGGACATTGACACTGTCAAAGGGAAAGATATTATGCTGCCAAGCATAAGTTCTCCAGAGGTGAAGAAAAAGAAAATCTTGAAGAAGAAGTATCAGATTCTAGATGTAACATTAGATGAAGTCATTGTGATTCAACAATGGGATCCCAATGAGTTATCTTTTGAACAAATAGGGACTCTTCAAGAATTACTTAAGAGGAAGAAGAGACAGGAAGAGATGAAGATAGAACAAAAGCAAAAGCATGTGTTGCATGACATCAAAGACATATTTGCAAAGGGTTTTGACTTAGAGGATGAAAGCCTCAAGCTCTAATCATTGATCAGCTAGTCAACATTATACAAAAGGTAACTGATGAGGACATAGATAGCAATGAAAAGATTCTACAATGGTCTAGGAGAAGATTTGAGAGCAAAGTTCTAGAGCAGATCTCAGAAGAGATTGCAAAAAAATAGGTTGAACTTTCTATTCTTGTAGAAAATTTAGAGAAATTTACAGCCAATGTTTATTCTTTGTACAGAAAATTATGTGATGTTGAATTTTTCACAAAGGATAATCTATAGCTTGTTGAGAAGCTACAGTTAGATTTGAGATCAACTGGCACTACTTTGGGTAAAGATACTACCTTTAGTTCTTTACATCTTAATAAGTTGATAAATGCACAACGGAGAATAGCCAAGCTTACGGCTGAAGATGGTCGAATAAGGGCCAAATTGATAATTATTCAGACAAGCCTGTTGCCTCACTTGGAGGTAATACAAAAGGAACTTTCAATTGAAAAGGAGTTATCACAGAGCAATGCAAATGTATCGACTACAAAAAGTTTAGTGAGTCTAGCTGTCGAGCTAGAAATAAAATTGGAAGTTATGAAGATTGCTAAGGAAAGCTAGGATACTACATTTGAATCCACCTTGCAGCTTCATAAACAATTTTTGGATAAGTACAACTTAACCCCACCTACAATCAATGAAAAAAACAAGGGGGAAATCAGTAAGGAAGTTGGAAAGGATACAGTATGATACATCAGTACAGAACAGGTACACTTTTATATAAATTTTTTGAAGGCATGTAAACTTTTTGTATGGATTATTTCTGAGTATATTCCTAGGGGGAGTACTTTGTATACTTAGGAAATATTTTGATGAAATGAATGGAAGTAATGGTAAGTGTTTTTGCCACTAATATCAAAGGGGGAGATTGTTAATCTCTAAGTTCTGTTGATGATTAGTGACCAACACTTAGTCATTCACTTAGGCAGTTTTAGTTGGCTATCACTCTAGCCGAGCTAAAACTATGCAAGGTCGAGCAACATTGTCGAGCAGTTTTTAGTTTTCCTAGTTACATTGCCAAGCTGAGTTACATTGATGAGCCGAGAAGGATACAGAGATGTTAAGTGCTGAGTGACAAAGAAGTCAAGTACCGAGCAAGACAATTTTTGTATACATGTCTGGAATGATACAAACTTTGAGGATAAGTGATCTGGCCGACTTATATAAGGTTTTTGGGCCAACTTATGTATGCATTTAATATTCTTCTACAGAGTTAGTTATGCATTTAATTGTTTTATCCTATGCATGAACATTAATTGTAATACCATCAAGTTATGGGTATTAGATCTTGATCGTTGATCTAGATCTTACTACTAGACTTGAACGGATATATTAGATTGCTTCGAAACCCTATTTTTATTATGTGTGTGTAAGAAGAGCAGACGAAGTGTGGTGACTGCATTTTGAAGTGAAATGCACAGAGGGTTATTTTGTTAAGAAGCAGAGATCAAGAAGAGTGACAACACAGTGAACAGTAGAGTAAAGTTATATCAGATTATGAGAACATAGAAGGTACTAGAAAGAGGAGATCCGTCATCAGCATCAGAGTGCATAATGAAGGATCAATACTTGAGACATTCTAATCATTGTATGAGGTGAAAATATCTTAATAGAGTGGTTCTAGTAGACCTTTCTTTATCTCCTAACAGAGTGCTTACTTTATTGTAAGTTGAAATCCTTTAACAGGGTAGATTGTAATGATCTTAAGCTCTTAACCAAGCATACCTTTAACAGAGTAGATTACATTTTGTAATCAACATTTGTAACCTTAGTAGATACACTTTATTACTGTAGTAGTGGAGAATTTTGTGGGTGTCATCCCCACCCCAAGTTTACCTATTTGAGTTTCTGGGTTACCAAGTTATTGTGTTATGTGTTATTTATTTCATTGTGTGGATGCTATCTGAGATTACATTAGATTCATATATGTATGAATGTGGATCATTTTGTTTTAAGTGTTTAAATTTGAAG
>MU225079.1:5626343-5645047 GCA_018584345.1 Thuja plicata
GAATTCATGTACTCACAATTAAGTATGAACATCTATTTATACTAATTTAGATTCAATTCTTGATTCATGCATCGCAAGTTAACTCTAGATCCAAGGTTTACAACTTGACCTTGATCTTTAGTTAGATCCATTAGGATGATTTAAAGCATTTACATAAATCTTGCATGACCATCAAATTATGATTTAAAATAAAATAAAAATCGATAAATACAATTACATTGCTTTATCTGTCGTGTAAAAATTAGATCCACAATTTGCGGGTTCTTTATCTGTCTGTCGGTTCTGATGGTCAGTTTTCTTGGTCGTCGGTGTTCCTTTCTTGAACTTGTCATCGGGTATGCCTTTTCTGTTCCTGTCGGGTTAGTTCTAAAAACTATGTCGCCGATGATGCTTGTGGTCGCCGGTGATGCTTGTCACTTTTATACTTAGCATTTTTCTCAAAATATTTGTTCTGTCAGGTATGCTTGCATTTCACCGGTACTGCTTATGGTTCATTGGTAATTCTTGTTGTCTGTCGGTAATGCTTTGTCAATGTTTTTCACTGAGTATACTAATAGAAAAATAATGTCATCAATCTCCCCCTTTGACATTAGTATCAAAAACATGATATGTGCAACATACTAAGTGTATTAGTATGTACACCTATGTATACTTCTTCCTTAGTCATTTGAATGACTCCCCCTATGTATATGCCAGTAAGTGTAAGTATATATACATATCCTTATGTATTTTTATTTTCTCTTTTTTGATATATATAATGTACATAACTATATACATTTCCTTTCCTCCTTTTTTGATTCTAAAGGCAAAGGTACTTACAACTTTTCAAAAAGGTGGGAATGTGACGACTTGATTTCCTCCATCATCCTTTCCCATTTCTCCTTCAACATTTCTAGAGCCATGTGCTCTAGTGAAATCTGTACATGTATATCATAGATGCTATCTACTACAGACATCTCCGGGGTTGCTATCAGATTTCTAGCATCAGAAATATGTTGCTGCAGAATTGTAAGATTTAGTAGAATATGTGCTTGAAGTTCAGTAATCTCACCTCTGAATTGTGTTTTAGCATCTAATATTTCTTGCCTTAGCCTATTTGCCTCTATGACTATGTCATGATGTGCCTTTATGTTGTCGGCATGAGAGGTTAGGCTTTGTGCACTCTATGTGACATTTGAGTCAATTTTTGCAAGTTTGTCACTGTTCTCTTTTGCAAATTTCTCAAGTGTGCACATCTTCTGAACTAAGGTGATTGCTTCAGCAATCATCGGCTCTAATTCATCACTGAGTTATGAGATTTTTACCTTGTTCAATGCCACTTCTTGGTTGATTTTATCAATTAACTTGAATTGATATTTCTTTTTGGCTTGCTCTTCCATTGCTTGATCGACCTCTATACCTTGCTCTGTTATAGCATCGGTGAGAACAACAATTTGTTCCTTTACTGAAGCATTTTCTTCAAGTTTCACTTCAGGAACTAGTTGTTGGAGTATCTCTTTAGCTTTGTCAAGCACCATGTTTTTCCTATGTTCTTGTATCATCTTCTTTTGTATGGCTTTTCTCTGATAGAACACTCCAAACTCTTGAAGTTTGTCACTGTCCAATGTGGTAATGTCCCAGTTTGGAACTTTAATGACTTCATCAAGTGTCACAGCCAATATATCCTTCTTTACTATTTTCTTTTTCTTCTTCTTTGGCTGGGTGGCAGATTGATGCACCACCATTTGTAAGGCTTGAGACTGGGTTGATTTAGTTGGTGAGTGTCAAGAGGATGAGGCATCCTTTTGTATCTGTTCTGTGTTCACCGGCCGGTTTTGTGAAGACGTCTCCTCATGTACCTTAGGTGTATCAACAGATGAATCTTCTTTCAGTTTTAATTCCTCATTTTTCTTGACTTCCCCACTCTTATGTTTCTCTTCAACCTTTCTTAATGTATCATCAATTGTTTTATCTGCCTCTTTGCTTTGTTCTTTTGACACATCCTACTGCTCATCGGTATTATCCTTCATTTCAGTGTTTGTATCGTTAGGAGTATTGGATGCACCTTGGTTTCATCGGTACCCATATCCTTGGGTATTTCATCATCTTTCTTAGATGATTTATCCTAGCTTGACTGTATATCAATAGCATCTATTAATATATTCATATTTGTTGGTGTATTGACAGTTGTAGTGTCAATAGCTATGTCCTGTTCATCAGTATTACCCTTAGTACTTTTCCTATTATGGTATCGACAATGTTGTCTAACCATGAATCATCATTCATATCAACATCTAAGTTACCCTTTATTGAAAGTTCCTCTTTGGTAACTTCTTAATCCTCCAAGTTAATGTGGATGGGACTTTCAGGTACTTGAACATCTTTGCCATCCTTTGACCAATCTTCATCTATAACATCTATTTGTTTTTGGCATGTGATATGTATCTCTTCACTCTCCAACTCAACTATTGAGTTACCTATTTTGTTGATAGGTTTCTTTTCAGGACTGCTTTCCTCATCAGGTTTTAGTATTCCACTCCATATTTGATGAGTGTCTTCTTCTAGCTCTATAAGCTTTCCTTGAAGAAATTTGTAAGCTCTCATTTTTGGTGAGAATTTTTTTGTATATTTCTCCATGACTTCATTGATTTCTTCTTTTGTTGATTCAGGAGGCATAAGAGAGACTAGTACTCTTTCTCTTATCCTCTTCTCCTCATGGAGTGCAAAAGTGAATCTAGAGGATATCTTATACAAAATTTCTTGTGGAACATCTTGTGAAGTGAAGTGCAGTGGGACATAATAGTGTTTGCACATCTTAGCAATAAGTGTATCTTCAATCTTATTTTGTTCTACTGTATCCCATTGTAACCCTTTTTTAATTTTTCGATGTCTAACAGATGTAGCTTTAGAAATGTACTTACATATGTTATCAATGTCATTAGATGGTGATGTAACCTTTTCTTTTTCCTTTGCTAGTCTGACAGTGTCAGGTTCGTCCATTGCTGAATCTTCACTAAATCTTCTAATTCTTCATCTGTCTAAACATATTTTCTCCTCTTTGCAGGTGCCCTAGCTGGTTGTTTAGCCTTTGAGGTGCAGGTTTCCTCTTGTACACCTTCCCTTTTACCATGGGAGAAGGAATAGCATCTTGTGCTGTTTGGCTTCTAGTTCTAGCCTTTTTAGGTGGAGGAGGAGGTGGTGAATCAAAATTCTCTTCTTCTGATTCATTTGTCTCTATTGTGTTACCAATGGGAAGTTGTTCCTTGGTGTCTTCCTCCTTACTTTGTTGTTCCTCCTTACCTTCTTCTTCTTCTTCTTCTCCATCAGAAGATATGTTCAAGTTCTTTTCCAGATTCTTGACCATTCTTTTAGACTGCTTTACAGCCTTCTTGACAACAAGATTTGATTTAATCTTTAGTTTGGATTCCTCATAGGTACCAAATCTCAGTTGTTTGTTGTCAACGAGTTCATTTAACAATGCCTGAATGCATTCCTTTGCCAACCCTGTTTTGATTTCATACTCCAGTTTTTCAAGCCATGATTTCCTCAGAACTATAGCTTGTATGTAAGTGAAATCTATATCCACCATAAAACATATCTCTTCTTTGTGTTCCTCTATCAAACTCTCAAGAATTATGTTCCTATCTTGTAGCATTTCCTTAATGGTCTTGAAATACTCATGCATTACATTGTCAAATTCTGTACCAAGTGATTCTATGAATTCACTTATTTGCATGGTAATCGGTCTACTTGTGTCCCATGCTACTTTTCCTATGGAAGGAAAATATTCTTTAAAGTAAAAGAATATACACATTATTAGGGAACCAAACTTAAATGTGTTTGTCCTTGAGGACCTTATTGTGCACATGTTCTCCTTAAATTGATGTAATAGGATCTCTGCCAGATCCATCTTCTTCCCTTATTTGATGATCTTATATGTTGTGCTCATGGAAGTACTAGATATGTTGTTCATTCTTCTTGCTTGGAATATTTTGTATCCAATGAAACATGCTCCAAACTTCAGCTCTGCATCAGTAATGGTGTTTGCCTTCAGTGCCCTTTTATTAGATTTTGCACCAGTTAATTTTTCAACTTCTGCCAGAGATGGGCGTTTGTGTGCCTGCAGCTTATCAGTTGTAGGATAACCAGTAACCACATGTATAACATCTTTTGTTATAGGTTTTGGCTTGTTTAGCCATAGAGCTTTGTTGTGAACTCTACTAAGGATGATTTTAATCCATTCTATCTTGAAAACCCTAGGAAAATGCAGTGCATTTGTGAGTCCTTTTACGTCTAAGTGTTTGTGCTCTTCTTTGAGATTTCCAGCTACATCACAAAGTGCTCCATAGGCGATATCAAGGTCTAGATCTCCTATTTCCAAGATCTTGCAGTGAATGTAGGACCTTACGTCCTCTACTAGCAAAACCCTAGGTGGGATTCGAGAGAATGCTCCGGAATCGTCTGGTTGAGAAGCTATTTCAGGGTGTAGTTTATACTTAGGTTCAGCACATGCTCCTCTATTGACAAGTCTAAATGGTTTCTTCTTGTCATCCTTAATTTTCTCTACCCTAGAGGTCGATGCCATCATATTTGCAATTTAGGGCTTTTCATAAATCAAAACAGTGCTATTGGTGAGAAGATTAACTTACTGAATGTCTGTGATTGCCTTTGAATATGAATTATTAGTGATTGACTTCTGCTAGGTCGCTTCTCAAATTTCTCTTAAATCGCTCTGCTCTACTAAAAAATTGTGGGTGCAAAAATGAGCTTACCCGTTGGGATTGTATACCTTTTTGTGCCCTAAGTTGTCATAAATGCTTACCAACTCATCGGTTTAAGAAGACTACTTTTGTCGGTAAAGACATTCATAACATCGTCAGTGTCTATGCAAAGCATCGGGGTTGCTAGCAGCTTTGGAGACATCACCGATGCTCGTCGGTGAGGTTGTGATGACAGATTTTGTGATTTGGTATTCACCAATATCTGTCGGTTTACACTTAGCTTGTGTAATGACCGATACATTCATATAAGTGATGCTAACTTTTTTTGTGTGTGTTCACCGATGCATATTGTGCCCAGTAACCGATGGTTGCTTTTCAACAGTTTAGTACATAACAATGTATTGCATCTTTATTCATGCTAATATTACAATATGAACTATGTATAATGGAATTGATGCATACTAAAACTTGTCATAATGCAGTTCCATACTTACTTGTGCAATCTAGTTAGATGTAGTGATGTCACTGGATCCAGTGGATGGGGTTTCACCATTTGCATTGCTTGTTCTAGCACCTTCAGTGTTTGTGGCTTTTACCCACATCTTATTTCTCATTCTTTTGATATCATCAATGGTATTTCCATTGGGATGTGTATTTGTGTCTGTTAGTCAGTCTTTGCAATCTTTTATCACATTTCAGACCTTATAACAATGTAAACATGCCATACCTAGATTGCTCCAACCTCTTGACCTTCTTTTCCATTTTCTCATACAGTTGGTAGCAATATGACCATACCTTCCACATGCTGTGCAATTCACCCATGTGTTATAGTCTCAAACATATGAGTTACCTTCTCTTGATGGTTTGTAGCTTTTATCAGTTTCCTTTGGAGTCCATGCCTTGTTGTTCTTTTTCCAGCATTCCTTATGTGTATGCCCATTCATCTTGCATGTAGGCCAACACTTGTCCATATAGGTTTTTCTCTTTGGATTTATCACTTTGGATCTGCACTCATGTGCCTTGTGTCCTTTCTTTTGACATTTATAACAATTACCAATAAAAGTAGATTGTGCTTGAGAAATACCTTTCATTTTGCTTCTGCAGATGTTTGAGGTGTGGCTTGGTTTTCCACAGTGATTGCATGATAGTTTCTTGGATCTTGGGGTTGTGAAAGCATTCCTCTAATCTGGTTGATTTGAGGATTCGCCATTCTCATTGTACCCTAATCTTGTGTAGTTGTTGACTCTTCTTTGTCCATCAAGAAAATCATCCATCCTTTTGTTTCTATCCTCAGCCTTTTTGATCAATTCGTTGTGCTGATTTTGGACTTTGATTTCATGCTTCAATTTCTCATTCTCTTCTCTTCTCTCACCTATGATCTGTATTCTTTCAATGAGTTTTTTATTTAATATGTTTGCTTCTTGACTCATAAGAATAATCTGGTTGGTAACCTCGTGGTGATGCTCAGTGAGTCTTTGAATCTCTAATTCTTTCTCTTGTAGTTTCTCTGTAATTTTCCTCCTATCATCAATGGCTAGTGTTCTTTCATTTTCTGCTTTTCTTGCATCGTTCATAACATCAATCATTTTTACCATTTGAGTACCTTGACCAATTTGCAGCATCTTGATTTGATCTGTCAAATGTAGATTGATCTCTTGCATACTTGTAATTTCTTCAACTGATGCATCTGAAGCTTTTCTCAATGATGATTCTGTTGTTTCAAAGTACTCTTGTATTTCCATTTCTTTTTAGTCTTTCTCATTCAGTCTGGTTGCCATAATCTTTCTTTCATCAAGAAGTTGTCCTAGCTTTATTTTCGCCTCCTTGTACTGCTCATAGTTTATTTGCATCTGTAACTGCTCATTCCCAATAGTCATGTCCAGTCTGAACTTGTCCATTTCTTTGATCTTTTCTCTCAAGTCTTTAAGCTTTTTCAAGAGAGAGACTTATCTCTGATACCAATTGTTGGAATTATGTAGAGATGATGTACTGAGAGGGGAGGGGTGAATCAGTACCTCTAAAAATTTTCTTGGTTAGCCCATTAACCCTTAGTCATCAGTTTGTAATTTATCTTATCTAACTGTTCATCTTTCTTTATTCATATGTAATCATGTCATACATTCCTTTTAGTATGTAACCATAATAGAAACATTCATGAAAATAGATAACACATGACACAAGATTTGATATCGCAGAAAACTCCTGTTAAGGAAGTAAAAACTGTGGTGGGGATTGTTACCCATAAAACTTCACTATCTGCAGATAAGAAGGGGCTGGTTAAGGCTTACAATTGGTCACTTCTGATGACCTACCCTATTAGGAGTATTATAGTGGAGACCTGTTAAGATCTACTTCGTTTGAAGCTTTAGCAACACTGTTAAGTGTGCACTTTGTTAAGAGATTTAGAGAGAATGGTTAAGTCCAGCTTCTACAAAAGGATTTTAGATGTGATGCACTTGTTAGAATGCAACTACATAAGTCTTTGATCTGATGATATATGCAATCTTCAATTGCTGATAACAAATCCTATAAAGCTTCATACATACTAGTAATCATCCTTCCATGATTGAATAATACCTTTATCTACTCGTCGGTAGCCTCTGTGTGTTCTTGACAACTGATATATTCTATTTCTGACCTTTGCATAAATTCTACCTTTTGCTCCTTAGATGCTCTTTGCGTCTATCAACAATGTGAATTCATGTACGCACAATTGAGTATGAACATCTATTTATACTAATTTAGATTCAATTCTTGATTCATGCATCACAAGTTAACTCTAGAACCAAGGTTTACAACTTGACCTTGATCTTTAGTTAGATATGCTTTAGATCCATTAGGATGCTTTAAAGCATTTACATAAAGCTTGCATGACCATCAAATTATGATTTAAAAAAAAATAAAAATCTATAAATAGAATTACATTGCTTTATCCGTCGTGTAAGAATTAGATCCACAATTTGCGGGTTCTTTATCTGTTTGTCGATTCTGATGGTCAGTTTTCTTGGTCGTCGGTGTTCCTTTCTTGAATTTTTCGTCGGGTATGCCTTTTCTGTTCTTGTCAGGTTAGTTCTGAAAACTGTGTCACTGGTGATGCTTGTGGTCATCGGTGATGCTTGTCACTTTTATACTTAGCATTTTTCTCAAAATCTTTGTTCTGTCGGGTATGCTTGCATTTCACCGGTACTGCTTGTGGTTCGCCGGTAATGCTTGCTGTCTGCCGATAATGCTTTGTCAATGTTTTTCACTAAGTATACTAATGGAAAAATAATTTCATCACTGGTCATTATCATCAACTCAATCAAATATAAATCAATATTTACTTTCTGTTATCTGATGTTTACATGTCTAGATAACTGTGTTGAATATAATTCATTGTAGTTATTCCTTGAAGAGCGAATCAATAGGTTAGCCTTCCTAAGCCAAGTGGCCAAAAAGAAGAAGGATCATGAATCCTTGATCCACTGTCATATTTTCTAATAGTTAGTAATTTTTTGAAGGCGAACCCGCCTAGGTTTGTGGAGCCCAAAGTGAAGACGAGATCCTTTCCTTTTTAATTAGCCTTTTCCCTGTATGAATTGGGATTGGGAAACAAAGAGTCAAGCATTTATCATTACATATTGATTCTACAAGAAAAAGAGCTAACATATAGTATTCAAAAGTCTCAAAATTTTGTTTGTCACCGGTCATATGGTGAGTGCAGCCACTATCTATGATCCAGACATAATTTTTACTAACTTTAGATATGAGTGCAGTTTCTACATACCTTTCTTCATCTTCATCTGAATCATCCTTCATGGATACAAATACCATATCGATGTCTTCTTCTGATTCAGTGTCAGTTTCATCAGCTCTTCTCTCAGCTAGGTAACATGCTTTCTTCCCTTTGTCCTTGTAGTCTCAGGTATCTCTCTTGTTAGATTGTTGGTTTCTCTGGTATTCTCTGTTATCACCTTTATCAAACTTCTTCTCAAATGATCTGTCATTTCCTCTGTCATCTTTTTGTCAGTTTGGACATCTTGCAGCCAAGTGTCCAACCTCTTTATAATTGAAACATACAAGTGGTAATTTACCTTTGTATCTGCCTTTTCCTCTCTACAATCTTCTAGCCATAAGTGCTTCAATTTCATCAAGTCCTTGATCCTGATTATCATTGTCACTATCATTTTTAACAGCATGTTTATGACTTGAGTTACTTATCTTTAGAGAAGATTTGAATGTAGATTCTATGGATGGTAAGACACTATTGTCAAAGTTATTCATCTCAAATGAAATTAGTCTACCAATCAGACTATCTATAGTAACTGTATTGTTTGAAACTGTTCTCATTTCTTGAATAGCAGAAACTCTAATAGCGTAAATAGGCAATAAGGTTCTTAAGATTTTACTTACCACTGTCTCCTCTTCAAGTGTACCTCCAACTCCTCGGATAGCATTAACTACCTCTTTTATTTTTCTTCTATACTGAGTAATGTTTTCTCCTTCTTTCATCCTTAGGTCATCAAACCTCCCTCTTAGGCTTTCATCCTTTGCTCTTAGTACATTGCCACCTCCTCCATGTACAAGCTTCAAATTATCCCACATTTTTTTTGCAAAGGTGCATGTTTTGACATCTTCAAACTCAGCATCAGAGAGTGATGATGTAAGTGATGACATGTAACCGATTAAATGTTTGACAATGTTAAGTTGAAGATAATGCAAGGCATTAAATCAGTTAATGTATTGTATTGTCATTGATGTAAACTTAATATCATCTGTATGGTCATGTACATAATGCCAAAGACTTCAGAGAATCAATGGAAAAAAGGTTATGCTTTCAACAATACATAAAAGTCATGTATTCACTAAGTCACAAACAACATCGACGGAGTGCACATCGACGGTCAGAGCAAAGAAGAATAGTGATAGTGATACTCGGTGAGCTAAAGTATAGTGTTGCCTAATGAAGAAAAACCATAGTGATGTCTGACAAGCAAAGTCAGAAGGTTTTCCAACGAGTAAAATTCCAATCATGCCCGACAGACGGAGATTATGAAGCTAATTGGAGTCTCACCGATGGAACTATCAGTTGTCACCAACAACTAACTACAGAGGTGACCGACAGAACAAAGAGTTCAGAAAATGACAAAATATCTAGCTGGAAAGAGCTAAAGATAGAATTAACTAATTATTTTCTTTGTTTTATTCAACTAGAGTTAAGTGATTGATTTAAAGATGATTTGTACAGTTGGCAAGAAGATAATTACGAGACAAATCAGGAGTTATGCTTTAAATCTAATTGGCTGGATTGTTTTTCACGCCAAGAATCAAGAATCAAGAAACAATGAATATCAAGTCTATATAAGAGACAAGCTTAATTCATTTACGAATGGGATTAAGGGGAGTGAATAGAAAGAGGATGCTGAAGAGAAATTGATGGAGAATTACTTCATACAGTCCTAATCAATCAAGCTAAAGTAGAGCTAAGGAATTCTATAGACACCAATGAATAGTGAAGCACAGTATCACGGAGAAGAAAGTGTGGAGCACAAAGAAATGAATTGATACATTGATCAGAGAGGTAATGTACTTAAATAGATCTAAAAATCTGCAATTCAAAGTTGCATTAGAAACAGGTCATAGTGTTTTAGTTTAACCATTGAAGCATCAAGTCTCTTAACCGAGCAGGACTTAATAGTCTTCTATATATTGAGGTACATCCCAAGGAGTGCCAAAAAGGTTGATTCATGAAAGTAGCATTGGATTTACGTGATACCTATTGATAGTCTAAGAAGGAGGTTGATTCAAGGATGGTAGTAATAAATGCCCGATACTAAGTGACAACCTCTATGTATAAAATCCTCTAACAAGGTCACACTTAACAGTGTGTTTGTAACCTTTAACAGGGTTGGATCCTAATATGGCTCACTTTAGAAGAGTGAAAATTAGGGGTACCGATCCCACTGGTTTTTCCCCTTAACAGGGTTTCCACGTTAAAAATTCATGTGTTATGTGTGTATGATTCATTCCTTTATTATTTTGTATCTGACATAGTTAACACTGGATTGATCGGTATACTCTGCTTATTTACTGAGTTTCGGTAAATAGTTATACTGCTTATCGGTAATCATGAAATAATAAGGATTGAAAAAGAACACTGACAGATAGTTAATCAATATTAGTATTTCATGGCATGCATCTTGTAGAGACTTAATAATATAAGGTTTATTGATTGGTGGTTAAGTTTGAAGGATAATTTTTGAGGCCATTGATTCACCCCCCCCCCCCCCCCCTTNTTCCCCCCCCCCCCCCCCCCTCTTAGTTATTACTAATAGCAAGTTCTATCATCATGCAGTTATGGTCATGCTTAACTCTTAGTTGCTCAAGAGTATGAGGTCCTATAGGTAGCACATATTCAGTATCTAAGTATTGAACAATATCATTTCCAATACCTAATAGGTGGAGTCTTATTCTGATTTTCCATGATGCAAAGTTGTCTTTATTCAACTTGGGTACACCTCGTATGTTCATCTTGTGATCTTTTGGTTGAGATATTAAACTACCTTTCTAAGGACACAAGCTCTGATACCAATTGTTAGTAATAACTGAGAGTGGGGGGGTGAATCAATGGCCTCAAAAATATTCCAATAATCAACCCTTAAAACTTAGTACCACAAAATTATACCTCTAGTTATCTTTAGTCCTATAAGATGAATCCCACCAAATACTTTTATGAATTTACTACTGATCAGAATGCTTTGTAAAACCTTCTAGTGTGTGTTTACCAAAAATTAGTCTATTAATTTACTGAAAGACAATAAATTATCTTGAGTGTACCAGTCAATCCAATTAAGTTATGTGAAATGCAAAACACTAAAGTAATGACTCATAGACACATTGACACATGGATTTTTAATGTGAAAACCCTATTAAGGGAAAAACCACTTAGGACCGGTAACCCAAACTTTTCACTCTTCTGAAGTGAGCTTGGTGAAGAGCCAACCCTGTTAAAGGTTACAAACACACTGTTAGGTGTGACCATGTTAGAGGATTTAAAAGTTTAGTCTTTCACTTGATATCGGGCATCTTTATGCTACCATCCTTGATCAAACACTCACTTGGCCTATCAATAGGTATTTGGCATCTCATGCTATCTTCATGATCAAAATTTTTGATACTCCATTAGATGTATCTCAATATAGAAAGGATCTTTAAATCCCACTTAGTTAAGAGACTTTCTAAATCAATGGTTAAACTGAAATAGTATGACCTGTTCACATATACAACTATACTTGTAGATTTTTAGATCTATTGTAATCTCATAAAATAATCTGATCAATATAACTCTGTTTATACCTTTGCTCCACTTTGACTCTGCTCAGTGATGCTATGCTCTATTTCTCGGTGTCTGCAGAATTCTTTAGCTCTTTCCTTAGCTTGATTGATCAGTACTGAATGAAGTTTCTCTTCATCAATTTCTCTTTAGCATCCTCTTTTCTCTTTCTCCCCACACCAATTTGTAATGAATTGATTTGTCTCTTAAATAGACATGATATCACCATTTTTATGTTCTTGATTTTCTTGATCTTGGTATGATCCACAATTCTCGCTAATTAGATTTAAAGAAAAATTCTTGTTTTATCTCGCTGATATCTTCTTGCCAATTGGACAAATCAGCTTTAAATCAATTACTTATCTCTGGCTTATCTTGTCGATGAAAACAATGATAAAAACCAGTTAAGTCTATATTTATCTCTTCCAGAAAGATATTTTGTCATTTGTGAACTCTAGTTATTTTTGGTTTTAACTCTTTAATAGCATTGGTCAACACTCCAGTTCCTTCGGGCTTCTCCGTCAGTTTACACTATGTTTTTGGTCGTCAGGGTTATTTTTTATTCTTCTTGTCAGTAATTCTCATCATTTTTCTAGCTTGGGCATCACTATGACTTGGCTGTCAGTGATCTCTATCCGTCGGGTTCCTCTCACCATCGGTGTTTGTAGTTACAATGTGAATGCTTGTCTTTTATGCATTACAGAAATCATAATCTTTATCTCTTTGATCCTCTAAATTCTTTGACACTTTGATTATGACCGATTAGATTATATCAAGTTGACATCAATGACAATACAATCCATTAACTGATTTAATGTCTTGCATTATCCTTCTGCATTTTGGTGATCAACTTAACATCTTCAAACATTCAATCAGTTACATGTCATTAGTAAGATAATGCAACAAGAAGCCATTATAATACCTATGATATAAAATGTTGGAAAAGATCAAGTAGCGCACATAAAGCCTCCTAATTATAATGCAAACACTGTTATTATCATTGTCAAGAAAACTTCCATTTTTTAGATTGGCATATATGTCAGAAAACCATTCTCTTGAATCTACAAAGCACACACGAGATTTTTGGAGAAGAGTCTGTTTGATATCATAGGAGAATAGAGAACATGAACCATAATATGATATTTATCCATATCAAACTCATGATGGACAAGGGAAGTTGTTCTTTCCATTACATCTGCGTGTTAATTTTATCTACAGTATAGTGGGAAAATTGTTTGAGGAGAGCCAGAGCTAACTCTTAATATTGAGACAGCTTAGACTACTTCACTTCCTATTTCCCATTAATTTGGTTCACAATTATCCTAGAGTATCCATGTATGCATAGATGTGTAATCTCATAAGAAATCATGACATGTAGCTCAACTATAAGGGCTTTGTACTCTGCGATGTTAATCATACAATGAAATTCTACCCAAATTGAAAGAGGAACATGTTTCCTTTTAGGTGATATCAAAACCACACCTTATCCTGAACCTATTTAACATCTTGATCCATCAAAGTACATGTCCCAAATTGGTTCATGACTAATGGTACATAGATTTTTGTCTGATGAATGATCTAACATTGGGAATGATTTTGAGGACGGTGCATCTGCTAACTGATTGGAAATCGCTTGTCCTTTAACTAGCTTTTGAGTTACAAACTTGAGATCAAACTCAGAGAGTAACATTACCCGTTTCATGAGCCATCTTGAAAGGTTCTCTCTAGAAAATAAGTGTTTTAGAAGATCATTCTTAGTGAGGACTCAAGTTTCTACATGAAGAAAATTATGCCTTAGCATTTGTGTAGAAAATACCAAAGAATGACATTGTTTTTCTATAGCAAAATATAGAGTCTCATAATCAACTAGATTGTGGCGAATATAGTAGACAACCCTTTCCTTTTCATCATCATCATGCTGAGCAAAAAATATGTAAGAGCACTTGGTGATGTTGAGATGTAAAGTAAGAAGGGGTGATCTTGCATAGCTGACATTAAAATAGGAGGATTAGCCACAAAGTCCTTGATAGCATCGAAGACTAATTAGCATCCTTCATTCCAATGTAATTGCACATCCTTCTTCAATAGTTGTGTGAAAGGTAGAGTCCAGTCAGCCAATTGAGAAACAAATATTCTTGTAACTTGGATCTTTCCTTGTAGACTAAAAAGCTGAGAGATGTTTCTAGGTGGAGGCATGTTGACAATAGCATCATTCTTATCTGAGTCAACTTCTATTCCTCTTTGAGAAATTATAAATCCTAATAGTTTTTTGACATCAACACCGAAGACATACTTAAAAGGATTCAATCTCATCTTGTAGAGGTAGATCCAATCAATGATAAGTCAAAGAATTTCAACATGATTATGATGAAGAATTTATTTAGTCAAGATGTCATCCACAAAATATTCCAAGATCTTGTGAATGAAATCATGGAATATAAGAGTCATTTATCATTGATAGTCTACACCAGCATTCTTTAACCCAAACAAAATGACTACATAGAAAAAGGTAACCCAAGGAGTAGTGAAGGTAGTCTTATAGTGATATTCTGAGTTTATACGAATTTGATTGTATCCCAAAAATACATCCATGAAAGAAAGAAGTGCATGGCCTAATTTGGAGTCAACAATCATATCAATATTCGGAAAAGGAAAGTCATCTTTTAGTTATTCCTTAGTTATATCTTGGAAATCAAACCATATACAAATTCATCCATCAAGTTTAGTGACAAGTACTATATTCAATATCTAAGGTGAATAGTCAATGGGATGAATAAATCCAAATTTTAAGAGATTTTCTATTTTAGTCTTCACCATTAAGGCGATCCTTGGGTTCATTTTATGAATATTTTATTTTATAGGCTTGGCATTGGGTTCCAGTAGTATATTGTGAACCACCGTCAATTCATAGATTCCTAGCATGTCCTCATATACCCAAGTGAAAACATCAACATATTGATGTAGTAGATTGGAATGTGATTTAACCCTTAAGAAAGGCATTTTCTAACCTTAATGACTCTTTCACAATGATCATAATCTATAGGGATGTCGATAGTATCTCCTTTCACAATGTTAATACGGTCTTCCGAATGCCAGATTGCAAAATCATTGTCAACATGAGAGAGCAAAGCTCCTTCCTCAACATCTTTAACGCTCTTCCCAAAATAAGCCTGACTTTTCAAGCAATAAGAGAATCAACATTTATGATGATAAGAAGGTAAATCCTCATTAGCACCAAGAAGTTATTTGAGAGCCTTCTCCAAAGGGAAGACACCTAAAGGAACCATCATAGAATTCAGACTTGTATCAATGAGTTCTAGATGAATTAATTTTAGTGGCATGAGCTCAATGTGAATCATATTAATATTCAACCAAGGTTTTTCCTTGTACGTCGAAGAACAATATCCTAATATGGTATTATGATGCCTGAGCTCAGTTTCTAAAGGAACTCTTATGCCTTACTTATTAGGCCCACAACCTCTGCCATCATAGCCACACATGTAAACTAGTGTACAACCTCATCTGTAGATCAACTAAAGCTCTTTAGAACTAGGCAGATTGGTGTAGAAAATATGATCCACATGACATGTGTCACTTAGATTTATAGAGGCATAATCATCATTTTTTTCCATGACTAAGGAGTTCTATGGGATCTTTAGGTTGGTTTAGTTAACCTTATATTACCCAACATGAGAGTCAATAAAATCCAAGCTTCCCCAATCATCACCTAAAAATGAATTAACATTGGCATTGGTGGGAGATTCTATTGATTCAATGAAGGAATATTCCTATTTGTTTCCTTTGGGTGGATTCGCATAAGAAGAATCTACTTTTAGAGAATCTCCTTAGGAGGAACCATCATTTTCTTAGTGCTCTCCTTTTTCACATGTTTCCCTTGAATATCCCCACTAGGAGGGGTCAAAGAAGGGGGTGTCATCATATTAAAGGACATCAAGGGAATAAAATTTATCAAAGAGGGAGCATTTGAAATTTTCCCTAAGACCTTCATTTGGTATAAATTCATAGCGTCATGATCATATTTTATCATGACTACTTGATTATCAACCAAAAAATTAACTGATCAATGCAGGGTTGATGAGACTACCTCCAGGGCATGTAACTAAGGTCTTCCAAACAAAATATTGTAGGGTAAAGGTTCTGGAATTCAATACACCAAGGTAGGTATAATAACTAGTCCAAACTTCAGAGGCAGTATAACTGTGCCAACAACAGTCTTTCTAGTATTGTCCAATCCTTGAATGAATAAAGAGGACACCACTAGTGAATTCTTATCCACCTTGATCTTAGGTAGTGAGTCTAAATGGCATACATTGAGTTGAATTGGTATAAAAAGGGTACATCTTATACCTATGCCATTAACAAATACGTTAATCATCAAAGGGTCTGCAAGATTCCTTATTTTTGTGGGTAGGAGCTCATGCAGATAAATTGTAATATTTGGCACATCCACACAAATATGATCCATCAACGCATTTACATCCGCTAGTCTTGCAAAGGAAGGAAGTAGGTGTTGGAGATTTGATTCTGAGCAGTTGATTGTTTGTATGTTTGTCATTGATGACAACATATAAATACAATAGTAATCCTGTATGAACTTATCTGAATGATGACATGAAGACTTGTGTGGATAGATACATTTTTTTGACATGTTTATTATGTTATATCCATACACGCAGACCTAGATATGATGTTTCAGTAAAGTTATGCAATTCTGTTATTAGCAGTTACAGTTCTGGAAGTATAAATATTTAGGGCCGACGTATATAACGTGTTACATGAGCTGCGCCTATATTCAGGATAGGTGTGTGTATATTCATGTTTAGTTATGAGTTTTTGATACAAATCCAAAGGTGTCAAATGTGTTTTAAGATGATTACAATGTTATGGTTAAATTGGTTAGGCCGATTCAGTGAAGCATTGTGTCTGTTCAGCATTGACTTGTGCAGACTTAATATTGTTTGCGTGCTTAGTTAAGCTGACTAAGATATTGATGAAGTGTTTCTAAGAGCTGAAATGACCTTCTAATTTGGAGAAGATACTTATAGTAGTTCAATTGTGATACTCCAAGTGTGAATGATACGAAATGTGAAGAAAGATGTACAGAAAAGATTATCAAAGTTGGTTCATTCATCAAGGATCTATGTGAAGAAGAAGTGAAAGATTGTAATACACTAGAACTGATTAAGATAGTAGGTCTACTCTATAGTTCATCATCAAATATAGTGCATATCTATTATTCAGAAGGTTGTAGCCTTCACAATCAAGCAGTGAGCTTTTGGAGAGTGAGTCCACCACCCCTAACAAGGTTACTTGTAAAAGACTCCTAACAGGGTTCGACCCTTAACCAGGTCACTATACTTATTGCATTGTATTGTACAACTCCTAACAGGATTGAAATATCTTCTAATAGGGATTACTACAAACAAGTATAGTTTATTGTGGGTGCTAATTCCCACCAGGCTTTTTACCATTTGGTTTACCTGTAATCAAATTGTGTGTTGAGTACTGTGTTATCTGATTATGCATTTACTTTGTTGTATACTAATGTTAAACAAGTAAAAAGAGATTGAAGCAACTGATAACTGATTCACCCCCCCTCTCAATTATCCTTTGGGACTATTCTAACAATTGGTATCAGAGCCAAGTGCCTTGGAGAAGAAGCCTAGCAGCTTAAGGTAGATCCAGATGTCTTACTTCAGAAAAGAAAGCCCTAAGTTTGATGGAGAGAACTATTTGGATTGGAAAAACAAAATGATAACACATCTACAATGCGTTGGATTTGAGATCTTTGAAATTTCCACACAAGAGGTTGTAATTCCATCTCTAAAAGACCTTGCAAAGGATGATGCTACTAATAGACAAAAGAAAACATTTAGCAATAATGCAATTGCCAAAGAAGCCCTAATCAGCACCTAATCTGACAGTGAATTTTCCAAAATCAAGAAGATTGATATAGCATATACCATATGGAAGTATTTAGAAGACATGTTTGAAGGAGATGTTCAAGCAAAGAATGCACGCAGGAAGACATGGAAGAAGAAATACAACAGTCTTGAGATGATACCAGAAGAAAACATTAGAGCTTACAATCAAAGGATAAATGAAGCAGTATCCAGAATCAGGAACAATGGTGGTGAAATATCAGAAGAAGATATAATGGATAAATTGTTAACTACTTTGACATCAGACTATGAAAACAAGATCAGTATTCTAGAGGAAACTATGCAATTCTCACAAGAACTCAAGAGAGAGACTCTAATCAGCAAAATCTCTGCATTTGAGATATCAAGATTCAATACTGAACCTAAAAGTGAAACAACCTTCAAAGCCATAATCCATGGTAAGAAATCCTTACACACCTCCAGTCAAAATGAGAAAGAAGAAGTTGATGAAGAACTTGAAGAAACCATAGCTATGATTGCTAGAAGAGAACAGAAAGGAAAAGTTAAGTATGAAGGATAGCTTCCATTCAAATGTTTTTCATGTAATAAGATAGGTCACTTTGCATCTAAATGTCACATAAGAGTCAAGAAGTTCAGATCTAATTACAAACCCAAATATAAGAAGGAATGTTATCATGCTGAAGAAGGTGTAACTGATGAAGATTCAGGAGAAGATGAAATTGGATTCGTTGCCCTTAGAGATATGGAAAGGATGCTTGAGGAAATGGA
>MU225079.1:5659064-5675136 GCA_018584345.1 Thuja plicata
ATATACATATATATATATATATATATATATTACTATTTTATTAAAATAATATAAGATCTTCAGAGAACTTAGTGAGGACTGTCTGCTTGAGGTCATCCCTACTTATAAGAACTTTGTAGGAACCACTAAATTTCACCAAAAATAGACCATGGATGTGGATATCCTATCCCCTGCGGTCTCAGATAAAGAGGAAGAATTCAAATTTGACTTCCCCACATCTAAACGATGGGGGAGACCGTTGGGCTCAAAAAATAAGAACCCATCCAGTAAAAAGAATGAGGATTTACTATCTGAGGTTATGGCCCTAACTACGGGGTCTGCAGATGAATGCTCTTCCCCCCGCATGTTTCCTCATGAATTGCATCTCATGGAACATTAGGGGACTTGAATCCCTAGACATGAATATTTTTATTAAGCGGTATTTAGATACCTGCAAATCCACAGATTTCTTGATGTTGCAAGAAATTAAAGCTGTTGGATTCATTCTTGAATCCAATCTTAACTTCCTTTGGAATGATGCTATCAAATTCTACACTAACCACCCTAGAGGCAGGGGTGGAGTTGCACTTCTGGTTAACTCGAGATGGAAGAATTATATCACTGGAAATGGGCTCTCCCCTTGTAACAGAGCTGTTTGGATTACTATTAATTATAATAACAATGTTTTTGGCATTTGCTCTCTCTATATGCATCCAATGACTTTAGAGAAAGAGCGAACCTTTGGCATTGGTTGGCTGCACTCCTCAATATCCCATTAATTATGGGAGGGGATTTCAATATGGTTGAATCCCAAGAGGACAAAGCTGGAGGTCTCACGTTTGCTTGGAAAGAACTGGAAAAAACTCACTGGAATAAAATGAAAAATACTATGCATATTTACGACCCACTGGCTGGAAATAAAGACACTAACCCTGGATTATGGCATACTTGGTGTAACTACCAGCAAGGGCCCTCTAGAATTTACTCTAGACTTGACCGCTTCTATGTTAATAAAAATTACTTCTCTTTTTTGCCTGATAACCTGAACAACTCTATCTTGGTCACCGCCACCTCCCTCTCTGATCACCATCTTGTATCCATGTGTATTAGGATTAATAACTCCCATGTACACTGCAAAGGGTCCAATCCCAAGTTTATCTTGAATACTGGTCTTCTTAAAGATGAGGACCATCTTGCTTCCATTCAAATCATTAGACTTTTAAACAAGAATAACTTTCCCACTGGATCTCACACTGATAGATGGAATATGAACATCCCTACTTGGCAGAATCTGTTAAAGAGCATTGGCCAAAAAAGGGCCAAAGACTATAGATTTACTGAGAAAAATCTTTCCTCTGACCTTCAAAAATATGAAGCTAGCATGCAAACAACCCTTCGGACTATGATCTCATCCCTCTTATGATTCATGCTAAGGAAGCCCTTAGGTAACACTAGCAGATTAAAACTAGAGGAGCCAAAATTAGGTCTCGTGCTCACTGGCTTCAGTATGGGGATCGGGGCTCAAACTTTTTCTTCAACCTCATCAAGCATAAACAAGACAATGAAAAAATTGAAAGGATAATAGTTGATAATCAAGAAATTTCTGACCTAAAATGCATCAAAGAGGCCTTTACTGATTATTACAAAATCCTTTTTACCTCTGAGGATTCAAAGGAAGCTACTTCACTTAGAAACAACTGTAGATCTCTTATCCCTAACAGACTCTCCACTATTGATGTTGACTTGCTATCTAGAGATATCTAGATCTGTGGAGGAAATTGAAAAATTCATTAACTCCCTTAATAATGATAAAGCACCTGGGCTTGATGGCCTCCCGATTGAGTTCTACAAAGCTAATATTAGTTGGATATGCAAAGATCTCCAAGAAGTCTACTCTGAGGCTGTTTCTAGGGGTTCCTTAGATAGTTCCATCAACTTGGGCATTATTAAGTTAATCCCTAAAGATGGGGACAAAGCTCTTATCAAAAATTGGAGATCTATCACGCTCCTTAATGTCTCCTACAAAATCTTTGCTAATATTTTGACCTTGAGACTTGAGGATATCCTTCCCAAGTTTGTTTGTTCCTCTCAGACTAGATTCATAAAAGGGATATATATTCTTGAGAACCTGATCGCCAGCTGGGAAGCCTTGAATTGGGCCAACTACTCTCAACAAAATTCTTCTATGTTTCTTCTGGACTTTGAAAAAGCTTATGACAGGGTGGAGTGGAGCTTTATCTCCATGATGCTAGAGGCCTTTGGATTTCCTGATGTTTTCTGTAAATATGTCAATGTGTTTCTTAATGAAGCTTTTGCACAGGTTGATGTTAATGGCTCCCTTTCTGACTCCTTTCCCTTGGGCAGATCCATCAGGCAAGGTTGCCCCTTGGGCCCTGCCCTCTATGTTATTGCCTCTAATTCCATGTATTATCTCCTTAGGGATAACTTTACCTCCCCTGTTGTCAAAGGTATATCTCTCCCTAATAATGAAGATCTTATAAACAACCAATTTGCTAACGATACTGTTAATTTATTTGAAGCCACTGCTGACAAATTTGAAGCTCTACAAAACAAACTTAGTCTTTTTTGCACTATCTCAGGCACACGTTTATCCCACTCCAAATCTATATGTCTTGGATGGGATGAGCAGCCCCTTGAATGGTTTAAAAAGTATGGTTTTCAATGGGGAGGCCCGCATCATATAGTAAGATATATGGGTATACCTTTCTCCATTGATCCCTCCCTTAAGGATATGTGGTCATGGGTTAAAAATAAGATCACTAAGAAGCTAAACAAGTGGCATAATAGGTTGTTATCCTTGGCTGACAGAGTTCAGGTCTGCCAAAAAATTCTTTCTTCCTACAATATCTACTACCCCTTTGCTTGGATGTTCAGTAATTACCAAATTTTGGAGCTTCAAAAGGCCATTAGAAATTTCCTCTGGTCTGATGGTAAAGGTAATAGAAAGAGGCATATGGTTAAATGGAGCTGGTGTCATACTGATAAACTGATGACATGTAACTGATTGAATATTTGAAGATGTTAAGTTGATGATCATGCAAGGCATTAAATCAGTTAATGTATTGTATTGTCATTGATGTCAACTTGATATAATCTGTATTGTCATGGAAATACTACCAAAGACTTCAAAAGAACCAATGAATCAAAGCTATGCTATCAGTAATGCATACAAGTCAAGTATTCAATAAGTGACTGTATACACCGATGGAGTGCATACCAATGGTTAGAGTAAAAGAGCAAAGTCACAGTGTTACCCGATGAGAAAATGCACAACATTACCAACGAGCAGAGTTACAGTGTTGCCCGATGAGAAAAACATGGAGTAACCTGACAAAAAAAATTTCAGTGTTGCCCGATGAAGAAGACAAGGACGGAGATCCCAATGACAACTGAAGTCACACTGACGGAACAATTAGTTATCACCGATGACTAATTGAAGTGTTGATGACAGAACAGAGAGTTCAGAAATGACAAAATGCTTAGCTGTCAAAGAGCTATAAATAGACTTAACAGATACTTATCATTTTTTTAATCATCCAGTTAAAGCCAAAGATAAGTAATTGATTTAAAGCTGATTTGTCTAGTTGGCAAGAAGATCTCTTTGAGATAAAACTGGATTTTTCTTTAAATCTATTGGCGATAATTGTGGATCACGCCAAGAATCAAGAAATCCAAGAAAAGGGGAAATCATGTCTATATAGAGACAAACCCAATTCATTATGAATGGGGGGTGTGAGAGGTGAACAAGAGAAGAGGAAAGATGCAAAAGAAAATCTAAAGAAGAAGAAGTCCTCACTCATTCCTGATCAACAAGCTAAAGAAAGAGCTAGATTCTACAGACACCGATGAATAGTGAGACAACATCACATAGAAGAACAGTGTGGAGAAAATGTATAGAACTGATTATATTGTTCAGAGAGGTAATGAAATTACAATAGATCTGAAAATCAGCAATTGAGTTGTATGTATGAATAGATCATTAGTGTTTCAGTTTAACCATTGAAGCATCAAGTCTCTTAACCGAGCAGGACTTAAAAGTCCTTTACAATTGAGATACATCCCAAGGAGTATCAAAAAGTTTGATCATATAAGTAGCATTGGATATGTCCGATACCTATTGACAGGCCTAGTGAGTATTTGATCAAGGATGGTAGCATTAGATACCAGATACTAGGTGACAAACTATCTTTTAAATCCTATAACAAGGTCACACCTAACAGTGTGTTTGTAACCTTTAACAGGGTTGGATCCTAACAAAGCTCACTTCAGAAGAGTGAAAATTTTGGGGTACCGGTCCCAGTGGGTTTTCCCCTAACAGGGTTTCCACGTTAAAAATCCATGTGTTATGTGTTTATGTTTCATTACTTTATTGTTTTACTTTCACATATGCAACTCTTGATTGACAGGTATACTTTGTATATTTACTGTGTTTCGATAAATATATGACTGCTTATTGGTAATCATACAGAAGAGAGATTTACAAAGCAATCCGACAAGTAGAAAATTGATATAAGTATTTCAAGGCATTCATCTTGTCAGACAAAAGATAACTAGAGACATAATTTGTGGTTATAATTTATAAGGGTTGATTTAAGGATTAATTTTTGAGGCCACTGATTCACCCCCCCCCCCCCCCCCCCNTTCCCCCCCCCCCCCCCCTCTCAGTTATTACTAACATAAACTCCTTGGGGGTTTGGGCTTCAAAGATCTTAGACTCTAGGGGATTGCCCTAGCGGCCAAATGGATTTTTCACTCTATGGATGGTAATGATCCTTGGAAGATCCTTGTTAGGAACAATATTGAAAGAGGATTTCCCAAAAAAGTGAAATCTTGGAAGAATCTTCCTATTAGTGATTTGATTATTGGCAACTTTCCTATAGTTGTCCAAGGGTCTGCTGTCTTCAGATCCATATGGAAATTTTGGAACCACGTCCAGAATTATATTACTAATAAAGGTTTCGATGATGATTATCATTTTTATGGTGAAAGGTCCATTTGGTGGAACCTTCAACTGTCTGGCAAACCCCTCGCCCTCTCCCAAGGATGCTCTGCTAGAATCTGGTATAATAAAGGTATCTCCTAGTTTGCTGATCTTTTTGAACATGACAAGATCATCAATTGGAATGATCTTAGAAGAATTTTTAATATCTCAGACTCCCAAAAGAAAACCTATAATATGATTATCAAAGCTATCAAAGACTTACCTAACACTTTCCATGTGAGCTCTCAACGATTTTTGAATTATAAATGGCTGGATGGGATTATTATATCCAAAATCAAAGCCAAAAGCATTTACAAAGTGATTGGATATAATGATTCCATCATCGGCCATGTTAATTCTGTCTGGTACTCTACTCTTGACATATGCTCTTGGAAGAAGTATTTTGATATTTTGTGGAAAGACTCTATTGAGCCTAAGATTAAATGTTTTAAATTGGTGTTGGTTCTTAACAGACTCCCTATTAGAAAAGATAATGCTGAGACTGATTATTGTAACTTGTGCAGACTACCTGAATCGGGTAGACACATTCTCTTTGACTATATTTTTGCTAAGGAAATCTGGAATATGTTTGGCATTTCTTATCCTATGAATTTTGATATTCTTGGAATTGTTACTAGAAATATTGATTGGGTTAAAAAGGATACTAATTTGTTCTGGAACATTCTGTATTCCACTATTTTATGGCAAGTATGGAAGTGTAGAAACGAGGAAAGTTATCAAAACACCCCCAGGGTTCTTACTGAGTCATTTCGTAGACTCACTTATTTTAAAATTTTCTTGCAGGTTCATACTACTATGCTGATTGAAAAGGAAAAGCTCAAGAGGTTCTTGAAGACGGGATTTGCTACCTTCTTTGTCTTCGAGATGAAGGATGGATATGAGTGGAGGAAGCATATGAATAGCTTGCAGATGTTTGAAAAGACTTGCAAAAAGCTTAACCAAGAGGTTAAGAAAACCAAGAACTCCAAAAAGGATGAAATATTTATGCTTGCTCAAATCCAGGAAAAGAAAAACATCGCTTGGATGGAAGGAGCTTTGGGATGGACTGCCTGGGTTGATGCCCATGATGATCTCTTACACTAGTCTTCTGGTTTAGTCCTTTTTTTTTGATACTTTGTATATGTCTTTCTGTTATAAGATTATTGTGATACTCTCGTGATGAGGCTTGACCTCTTTCTTTTGTACATTTCGATGTAGCTGGCTTCTTTTGCTACTGATAATACTCTGTGACCACCTTATATTTAATATAAAAAATAATATAATATTAATATAAAAATCATTAACTTGTATTAAAGTCTTCGAGTCTTTGAGCCCTTGCAATTTTTGCGAGGACAATAACATTTTCCATCACCATTCAATTTCAAAAAAGATGGCACGAGCATGAGAAGGAGCAGGAGCAGGAGCTGGAGTAGGAGCAGGACCGTGAGGAGGGCACATAGGGCAAGGAAAAAAATACCATGGATCCTACAAACAATTGAAACCTAGTTCTGAGTAGTTCTCAGACCGACATCTGACATCTCGCAGGTATTCTCCCAATCTGGAAAATGAGTTTGGAAATTTTCTAATGGCATCCCGATTGTAAAACCTGTGAATGCACGTAAAGATCTGGGATTCCAACGATGTCCATTTGTGGAGAAAAAAATATTTGTCAACTGGGATGGTAAGGACAATCGATCAATCTTCCATGGAAAATTTGTGGTACAACCTGCCAAACCCTTCTTTGTTAACCCTAGGTTCCATGTCCAGAAAGGATCCCGTGTGGATCTATCAGGCAGCAAGCCTCGAACAACATCATGTAAGAAAGAAGCCATACCTAATAGGCCTTGGTCAGGTATCTAATCCTATGAGGCAAGAGAAGCGTCTTAACAAGCAGAAGATGGTAGGCGATATTAGGACATCCCTCTTCTTCAACGCGCTGCTTCAAAATTTGAAAATGGAAATAGGCGGGAAACATAGAATTTCAAAAAATTGCACCTAGTTAAGGGACAAAAACATTTTAGGGCTTGAAAGCTCAATCACTTTAGTCAACAAACACGTGGTCTATTTTAGAAACAGCCCATATTTGATATTTGTGAGGAGTTTCCTCCTAACTCACCAACCAAAGCCAAAACCGTGAATAAGTTGGAGAACAATTCTGCCAAACAACCAGATGTGGACCTCGATAATGCGAACAGTGATAAGGAGCCTGAGTATGATGAGGATCGAGATAGTCAAGCATGCAAGAACAACATGGTCGGGTCAACTAGACTGACACACAACAGAGCCCACTTCATTCCAAAAAAGGTAGCCCAGATCTGGCAGAAGAAATATTGCAATGATATGATTTCTTAGGAGGCCAGCAAGACTACGCTAGACTCACCTTTCATCACCCTCCCAGAACACTTACTACAGCATCAAATTGGCTTCCTTCGATAGTCAGCCCTCATTGGTAAGTTTGCTAATAACACTCTTCTGCTTTCTGATATTAAAGATTGGGCTTCCTCTTGTTGGGTAGGACTTAAAGAAATATTTTATTTGGATATGGAATCCAAATACTTTGTTGTTATTTTTAACTCAAAAGAGGAAAGAGATGCAGTACATTTGCAAAAGGGTTGGTTCTGTAAAGGATCAGGATTATTCACTATGTCCTGGGTTCCAAATTTCATTTGAGATCTGAAGGGTCCTCACTTTTTTCCCTTCTGGATTTCCTTCCCCTGATTACTACTGGAGTACAGAGATATGGAAATCATTGAAATCCTTGGTAATAAGCTGGGCATTTTTCTTAGGCATGATCTTATTCCTCTTGAATTTCTGTATCTTGAAATCAGAGTTTGTCTGCTCTTGGATATGCATAAAGAAGTTCCAAAAACAATCACTATTAATTCCAAATGGGGGTCACGGGTTTAGAATGTTAGTGTTTAGGATGAAGCTACCATTTTCAAATTTCAGCATAAGCTTGGTCATCTTAGCATGCAATGTCAATTGGGAGACCATGGAGAAACAACAGTATGCTCTGACTATAATTCAAATCCTGCAACATGCAGCATCAAGAATAATTTGAAGAATCTTACCCCTGCTAGTTCTTCTAAATAAATCCTTAATCATGAACTAGTTAATCGAGATATGGACATGGCTGTGAAAATTTCCCATCTTCTTCGACAGATTATGAATTTCTTGTCCACGGTATACTTCAGTTCTTGCACCTTGTTGCTCTCTCCAAAAGATTACTCTCCAAATCATAACTTAGTAAGCATGAATATCCCAAATCCCTTTCAACAATCCTAGAGGTTGAATAATGAAAGTGTGGAGCCAAACTACAAGGTTAAACAATAGATGGATCGACAAATCATTGCAGAATTAACGTCCAAGTTAATATTTGATAAAACAGGGGTAATAGGAGTAACTTTGGAGGAACAAGATGCAATTAATAAATTATCTTCTCTGCAACCTGGGCTCCAATTGTGCCATGATCAAATCATGATACCGGCTCCGCTTCCATGCAAGGAGGACAATATAAATGAAATCCTTGATGTATCTCAGCCTCAGGAACAAAGTTATGGCCCATACTTGCTAATACACTCAAAGATGGTGGGAGAAAATCATAATAACCCTGAATATTTATCTTTGGAAGGTACAGTTGAAACAGAATTAGGGATAGAAAATTGCATCATTCATTAGGCCCAAGTTATGATAGAAGAATTAGGAAAGGATTTGGAGTTACAACTTGAGTCGGACGACTCTAGTCAAATTAAGGGCAGCCATAATACAGAGCTTATAGATCACCTGATATTTTTTTATCATAAGTAGCCGTTGTCAATAGAACAGTCACCTGCACAATGCCTAAACACCCCCAAAACACATAAGACAAGAGGTCGTACAAAAGGCATGAAGACTAAAATGGAAATTATTGCAGGCATTTAGTCTACTTTAGATGACAACTTTGTTGTTACCAAACGCGCGACAAGGAGAACACGAGGTTCTCCTTGTCAGCAATGAAGATCAACTCATGGAATGTCAGAGGCATCAATGCCTCTGACAAAAGATGTAGAATCAAATCAACCCTTGATTCTATGAAGGCAGACATTATCATGCTTCAGGAAACAAAACTCTCTCAAGAGAAGTTTGATAACACAATAGCTAAATGGCCCAATTGGGTTTCTTCGCATTCCCAAGGGTTGGGAGCTTCAAGAGGATTGGTAGTACTCTGGAACCCTCAAAAGATTCAAGGTCAACTCATTCAGCAGGACCATAATTGGCAACTCCTTAATATGACATAATTTGATATGAGTGTTATTCTAATAAATGTCTATGGCCCTTCTTCAACTCAAGACAAATTGGGGCTGTGGGATGTCCTCACTAGGCTGATTCAGAGTCAAGACTCTCATAATATCATACTTGGTGGAGATTTCAATGCAATTCTGAATCAATCAGAGAAAATAGGGGGTATTATTCAACCTATCAAAACTATTCTAGACTTTTCCTATTTCGTTGACAATAACAATCTTATGGATATTCATCCCACTCAAGGCTCCTTCACATGGACAAACAAGAGAGCAGGGTTTGCCCAGATTGCTGTTAGATTGGACAGGTTCCTACTTTCACAAGAGTGGAAGCTCCAAAATGTTCAAATTCAGTCAGAAATTATGGTTGTCCCAGGATCCCATCACTTTCCTATTTCACTTATCATGAAGTTAGGAATTGCTGATAAAAGCCACCAAGCATCTTTTAAGTTTGAAAGAATGTGTCTCCGTCTTCCGCATTTTCTCCCTCTCTTGAACCAGTGGTGGATAAGCTCTCCTTTTGTTAAAGGTTCTAAAATGCAACAATTTGCAATGAATTTGAAATATATCAAGAAAAATATCAAACAGTGGAATGAACATGTCTTCAAGAATATTTTTAAACAAAAAGAGGAAGTAAAGCAACAACTGTCTCTTATTTACAACCAAATTATTCAAAATGGTATGAATAATGACTCCTACCATAAACAAAAAGATCTCCAACATGATTGGGATGAGTTATGCAATAGGGTAGAGGAGTATTGGAGGCAAAAATCCAGGGAGTTATGGTTGCGAGAGGGGGATAAAAACATAAAATTCTTCCATGCCTCAGCCACACAAAAAAGGGCAGCAAAAACAATATTTGAAATAACTGAGGTGACTTCGGGAAACATTATTTCAAATGCCCAAGACATCCGTGAGGAAGGAGTTAATTTTTTCAAGAATCTGTTAGCTCCAGATATAGACCCTTCTCCCACGGATGATCAATTGAAGGAGATTCTAGATGACATCCCATCAATGGTGTCCCCACTGGAGAATGATATGCTTATGGCCCCCTTTTCCATCCAAGAACTTTGAAAAGTTGTTTGCTCATTTCCTCCGGATAAAGCACCTAGGCCGGATGGATTCATAGCTCTTTTCTTCCAGAGCTACTGGGATGTTATTGGTTGGGACTTATTAGCAGCAGTGGAAGAGTCAAGGAAACATAAAAGTATGCTCAATTATTTCAATACCACCAACATTGCTATCATTCCAAAAATTAAGGAGCCTAAGACATTTGCAGATTTTTGACCAATTTCTCTCTGCAACATCACTTATAAGATCATTACGAAGGCCATATACTTGCGGATGCAGCATCTTATTCCTAACATTATTTCCTCTGAACAAGGGGGATTTGTGCCGGTTCACGAAACTATGGAGGGGGCTCTAGTAGCACATGAGGTGCTGCATTCCATTAATATGAATCAATCATCCAACTTTGTTATCAAATTGGATATGATGAAAGCCTATGATAGAGTTTGTTGGAGTTTTTTATTTAAAGTTTTGCAAAAGATGGGTTTTTCCAATGGCTGGTGTAAATGGATCAGAGCATGCATCTCGGGAGCGTTGTTTTCTGTAATCATTAATGGTAAACCATCGGGCTTCTTCTCCTCTACACAAGGAGTTAGAAAAGGAGACCCCATATCCCCAGTGCTCTTTATCATTATGGCAGAAGCATTTAGTAGAGTTATACAGAAAAAGAATGCAATAGGGTCTTGGAAGGGAGCGCATATTGGTGGCACCACTATCTCCATCACACACTCATTGTTTGTTGATGATACTCTTTTGTTTGGGAATTCAAATGTGTATGAGGCTAGACAAATTAAACATACTCTTCAGTTATATTCCATAGTCTTAGGACAAAGTATCAATGCACAAAAATCCAAGATTTACTTATTTAACACTAATAAAGTTATATCAGACAAAATTGTTTAGATTCTTGGATTTTTAGAGGATCTCTTGCCTTCCATGTACCTTGGTATCCCCTTTTTCATGGGCTCCAAAAAATCAAGTTATTGGTCTTCGGTTCTGGAACGTATTAAGGGCAGAATATTAGCTTGGAAAGCCAGATGGCTATCTTTGTCAGGCAGAATCCTACTTATCAAGTCAGTATTATCAGCCATCCCAAATTATTATTTAGCAGTTCTTAAGGCTCCGTCTTCCATTTTACAAAATATTTAGACCCTTATTAGACAATTTCTTTGGACAACGAATATGAAATAAGAAAAGAAAATACCTCTAATATCTTTACAAGATATGTCACATATCCCTGCAGTAGGTGGTGCAGGGGTGCACGAGTTAGCAAGAAGAAATGAGGCATTTGGTGGTAAACTAATTTGGCAAATGTACTCAAAACCCCACAATAAATGGTGTCAAATTATGCAACAGAAATACCTAGACAACAATGAACCTTCGTGAATAATTTCAATTCAAAATCCTCCCAAAGGTTCAACCATTTGGAATTTCATGTCTTCATCAAGAGATATTGTTGTGAAGTATGTATCTTGGGAGGTTAATAATGGCTGCAGTGTAAAGTTCTAGAGAGACTCGTGGAATGGACAACCCCCTCTGTCCATAATTCAAAAGATCATAGCAGTTAAAGAGGCTTCATAACACAATTGGGGAATTCAACTTATCCATTACATCTCAGCAGTGTGTAGATTTTCAGGTAAGGTCATTTGGAAGGGTCCAGAGGAATTACCACTAAGTGACCAAGAGAAGAATACTTTCAGATACATATTATCTACGAGAAATGTATACCTTTCTTCAAATGAGGATAATCTAATCTGGGCTCCGACATTAGATGGAAATTACTCAATTAAAGAGGGATATAAACTACTGCAGCAAATAGGGTCATAAAAGACTTCTTCACAGGCTTTCTCCTTTTGCTAGAACCACATTGTTCTACCAAAAGCAGGCTTCTTTGCTTGGCTTGCAATTAAGCATAGAGTCCTGACAAGTGAGAGGTTAGAAAAATTCTGAATAGTACCACCATTTAAATGCTTGTTGTGTGATGGCCCAAATGAAACAGTAGATCATTTATTTATGACTTTCCCATTTACACAATAGTGTTGGCTATTCGTTCTATGTGAATTGGACTTCAACACCCCTCTTCCAAACAATATTTGGGACCTCTTCCAGTCATGGCCAGACCTATACTCAAAGTCCCTTTTTAACAATATTTGGAAATGAACACCAGCTTTAGTTGTATGAGCCATTTGGTGGGAAAGAAATAAACGCATATTCAGGAAGGTCTCCTCTCCAATTGAAGTAGTTCTTGATGGCATTAATAAATCCATATCAGAAGTTGTCAATGCCAAACTAACTAAATGTAATTTCAATCCAGTTGTTACTCATTGGGATAGCTTAATTATGCGAGCGTGAAAAAGACTCTTTATTCCCTTTGGGTGTGTAATTGCAAAGCAGAACATAATTAAAATTGACAGATCAGAGGTGAAATGGAATTCGCCCTCACTGGATTTAGTCAAATTAAATTTTGACGGGGCATCCCGAGGAAACCCAGGTAACTCAGGAATGGGGGCTTGCATTAGAAATTCTAAAGGTGACATTTTAGCGCTAACAACCTCACCCCTACCTAGTGGCACAAATAATATTGCTGAAGCACACGCATTATTCTCGGGATTAATTCTTGCCAAGCAAGGAAGATTTGAGCACTTGCAAGTTGAAGGTGATTCGTTAGTCATAATCAATACGTGTGTAAAAAGACACTCTTCTTCTTGGCATCTTAAGTATATTCTCAAACAAATTTGGTCCCTGTCAGATAAATTCCAAGAAGTAACTTTCTCCCATACACTCTGCGAAGGCAACAAAGTAGCAGACATGCTATCAAATTTGGGATGTGATGGGCACATGACTTCAGCAGCTACCTCAATTGAGCTCATTTCAGAGAATGATGACCTCTGTAATATGATTAATGCTGATAAACCACTTGACAATGGATGAAATTTATTGTCATTTCAGCATTCTGCGGATTTGTACAAGCACCCAAAATCGCGGCTAAGGAATAATCAGAAATGATCTCTTAGCATGATATCATAGGGATGCGTGGTGGATTCTGTATGGGGCTCGAATTAACAGGAATTGGTGAACGATCACTGATCACATATATATCACATGGATCATCTCAGCCCACACGCGTAAACTAGTCCAAGTGGGATGCGACACTAAAAAGCACAGAAAGCAGTAAATGAACGGATTAAATGTTTTTGGAATCTATAAGTGTTGGAGTTTGTCTATTTATACAGGGCTCATTGCATTTTGGAACATCATAAAATTGTGCAATGGCGGCTCTTGTTGAGGTCTGCGTCCGTTGTGACTCATATTCTCAATTTCACAGAGAGGTGTTGCCCAAGAACTATCAAATTTGGTTAGTGCCGAGGGTCAAGGAAGAAGTGCTACCTGAAATTATCGGCGACTTTGTTCTTGATGGGTTGTTCATCGCTCATTCGACCTCAACCAAACGAGCGATAAAATAGGTAATTGGTGATGAGCACCTTATTCCCACTTCCAAGCAATTCTTTAACCCTTCTCAGTTGGTATCAATATTTCTTTCCAACGTGATGGATTTAACACAATCTGCGCATTTGGTGGAAATAATTGCGTTTAAAATTGTTCAAAAGTAATTTTGGATTGGGAATAACCTTCAGGTGGCTATACAAAATTATGATTTATGGAATGGGCAAGCTCTTGTGGGGGGTTTTTTCACTCGCCAGCAACTTTTGCAATTTCATGATTTTATGGAAACTTTTGATGGGATTAAATGCACACTTGACTGTTAAAATATCAAGCATTTGAATGGTGTTCTCAAAGTTATCGCGCGGGTACTAGGTGCACGCAGTTGGAGTGTAGGGTGAGAAAGACGGTGGGTGCCCTTCTGGACATTATATTAGAGTAGTCATATAATAGCTAATAATTAAATCATTTAATTATTAGTCTATTATACTCTATGCTTAAGTTATACTTAGGCAACTTATTAGTCTTTAGGGTTTTCCCTTTTAGGGTTTCGGTATCCTTTTATAAGGATTCACCTCTTAGTTTTCATTAAGGAGAAAGAGATTGTATTCATTATTGTTGTTAATAGAAGCTTTATTCTTCTCAACATGGATTTCACTCCTCTGGCTTTTTGGCCTCCATAGTTTCTCTTCTTCTGTCTGCTTCTTGCTTCTTCTTGTGACAGTCTTGCATGCAGGTGTTCTTGGGTGGATTTGTCTTCCTTAAATCTAACATGGTATCAGAGCTCGCTTGCTACTCACTGTTCGTGTTTTGTTGAAGCATACCAGGCACAGAAGGTTTCAGAGTCTTTTTTGGCTTTTTTCATTGGTTCTGGGGGGTCTTTGTTTTTTGAGGCACTTTAGACCAAAACCGACCTCACGGTTGCGTAAAGAAGGCCCAAAAACCCTAGAATCCATATAAGACATGTCCGTTTTGGACACCGGGGCGTCTGAGAGAAATTTCTTGGCCTTCCAGGGCCGCACGGGCACATTTTTCGAGGAAAAAAATATATTTTTTTATGTTTTTTGGGCTTTTTGGGCATTTTTTAGGGCGCACCGCCAGCGTGCCACTCGCGCTCCGCCTGCGGTCACCGCGCCGCCCAGCGGCCACTCCGCCGCCGCTCCGCGGCCCCCGTCGCCTGGCCGCCTCAGCCACCGGCCCCCGCCTCCTCAGCGCCCCCGCTCCGGCCTTGCCACCCTCTGCGCTCAGCCGACCCGCCGCTCCGCCCCGGCTCCGCCACCCCCGCACCACCCGGGGGACTGTTTAGCCCCCGGTGGCCCTTTGCACATGCGGGCAGTCATATGGATGACCGGGGGCTCGACCCCAGCCCCTGCGCGCGCCATGCGCCCAGGGGCCTATTGTTTTTAACCCCAGGGGCTTAAAACCTGAGTTTTGAGGCCTTTCTGACCCCCCGAGATTATTTTCGCTCTATCTTAAGCATCCAGGGGTCTTTTTCTGACTTCCATATACCGTCGGAAAGCTCTTTCCGAGCACTTTCCGATGATGGTAGTTGGGGTTTTAGGTTCTGCTATTTTTACAGCATTTTTTTCTGTTGAAGTTAGATGTTTGTTTTTGCCTTCCGAGAGCCATATCTGGCTCATCCAGACTCCTTTTTTGGCAAACCAGATATCGTCGGAAAGCTAGTTCAGTGAACTATTCAGTTGCAGGGGTATTTTTTTCATATTCTGCTCCAGGTTTTCTCTCCTCCGAGTTTGGCAGTTTATGCACTCTGGTGGATCACTTGGGTTTACAGGTCTTGGGATCTCTTCTTCTGATTTTCTAGCTCACTCTTCTTTCTGACTTCTGAGCTTGTTGTATCTCTACTGTTGCATCTTTGTTCTGTAAACGCACTGAGATAAAGTGCCTACTTCTGCATTTCTAGGATTTTGAGCACTTTGTATGGTTTTTGTACTCGCACTCTGTTATAAAGTGTCATGGGGGGTTATGATTATTATGCCATTTTAGGCGCATCCACCTTTGTCAAGTGAGCATACCTTCCACGACATTAGCCCATGTTATGTGTCGGTGACACCGCCCTTTATCCTGTATTTGTACTTCTGTTGCACTGTTGGTGTTCTTGGTTCTTCTTTCTGCAGATGTTTCTAGCATTGCATTTCAGTGTTCCCGTCACCTCTCCCTGTTCAGCATTATAGGGGGGTTCACCTGTTGGTTCTATTGCTTCCTGGTTCGATTGATCAGCTCTTCAGACATTGTCTTCTCTACCTGGTCATGCACTTCAGTGGGGGTTCCAGCAGTCTCTTCT
>MU225079.1:5675488-5687117 GCA_018584345.1 Thuja plicata
AGCTTTATTCTTTTCAACATGGATTTCACTCCTCTGGCTTTTTGGCCTCCATAGTTTCTCTTCTTCTGTCTGCTTCTTGCTTCTTCTTGTGACAGTCTTGCATGTAGGTGTTCTTGGGTGGATTTGTCTTCCTCAAATCTAACACATTATAGGGTTACCGAATCCTTCTTCTCCAACACGTTTCTCTAAACTTCGGCATTCAAAATGGAAAACGCCGATTCACTCAAATGAGTGGAATTTCTGGGAAGAAGGTGAGGCCTTAGAGGACATGCCCAAGGTTGTGCCTGCTCTGCGAATGTAAATCTCGAATCCAGAATTTGGAGGTGCAAATACTCCATTTCGGCCATTCCAACCCGACGCTGCTATTGAATCTGGGTGGGAGTCACTTGCATATTCAGAACAGAGGAGTGGATGGGACTTGAAGCCTGCGGCTCCTGCGGGTTGGATTTCGAATGCTTCGACACTTCATGGTACTGGCTGGGAGATGCCTACTCCTATGGACTCAACAGGCGATTGGAACGAAGGATGGAATTCGCAATCTCAATTCGAATGTCCACAAAATGAGGCCGCAGAGATGGAGGAGTGATCCATTTGCAGTGGGTGACAGCTCGTGAGCCTAATGCAGATTTTCGAGCATTAAATTTTGTAATCAATTCATATCGAAACATGTGTAATGTTTTGAGCCCATGTGGCTGGTTTAGTGGTTAGGTTTAGATAGTTTAAGTATATCTCATAATTTTGAATTTTGCCCCCTCGATTATGTTATGGTGTTGAAAATATTATGGGTTAAAATTTTGTAATAAGTGATGATTCCGGGTTTTCTTGCTGATTCTTTCCCAGATGAGCTTTCGAATCAGTTTATAAATAATAATATATATAGTGGTTCGCCCACTTTTGCTTAAAAAAGAATAAAATATTTATATGATAAAAATTACCATTTAAAATAATTAACTAAAGTATCATAAAACAATAAAAAAGTAAACGACCCCATGAAACGTTTTTAGAAATATACCTTTTGAAAATAATTTGAAAAAGAACAAATATAAAAAGAGAGTTGGAAAGTTAAAATCCTTCCTACTGCTTATTATATTACTAGTAATTACCCATTAAATTGAATTGGTTTTAGAAAGAAATAACAAGCAAATGGAAAAGGCACTATTCACCAAAAAAAAATGGAAGGCCTCTAATTCTCACCGCTACTTTAGCCGCGGGCTTGCCCAATTTAAGGATCTACGCAACCTAATTCAAAAATATTAAAATTAAATCAACGGCTTTTCGCCTATTTCTTTTATTAAAAATGGTAATATTATTATTATTATTATTATTATTATTATGATTAGGAAACAAATTACATTACGAAATTAAAAAAACTGCTGACCGTTCACACAAGTACGTACAGCCCTACGAATTTAACTTTGACCGACTAACTCTCCGCCAGTATTCAACTTTAACCCCAGCGACAGTAACTAGTAAAAGAAATCTTAACTTTTAAGACTTTCCTTAATTACATTTAATTTTTTAACCACATTTGTTGTTTAACCACAGTCGATTTAGGCAAGTTTTCACTTCTTAAGCCCGAAATTTGAAGCGGGCGAGTCGTCCTCGGGACCACACGCAGACAGCGACACGTCTTTATAAAGGTGATTTGATCGCGATTTGCATGTATTGAGCCGCCTTTTATTTGCAAAGCCTGTCTGCACCCACCGCCATCCCAGGAATACCCGCTATACGACCAACCGCCACGTCTTTGTGTACGGATTCTCACACCACCTTTGTTCTCCCTTTTCAATTTTCCACTCTCTTTTCGCACGGGGAAACGCCAACCGCTACAATCATTCCTCCGCAGCCCCCTCACCAAACTCTTCTTGCCGCTCACAATTTCTGTCATTTCATCATTAAATTCTTTTGTCATTTGCATTTACTCCATTTTTGTTCGATCTTTAAGTACAAGGCGGGAGCTCTGTGAGAGGATTGTGAACAGGAATTCTGAAGAAGCGTCAATGGAAATGTCTGGTCATTTGCCTAGCGATAATACAGTGGAATGCTCGGTTTTATACGACGGCCTGGGATTCGAAACCGAGACCTGGTCATGGAAAGAGAGCCTTTGTGCTTGTGACTCGGCATTTTCGTCTACTGTTTGTTCTTCCAAGCAGACGGACTTCTCTGCCTCGCGCGCCGCCGACATACAATCCGAACAGAGCGATGTAATGGTGGAGCTTCTGCAGATTCTTCTCAACGATGACGATGTCGGCAACGAAAAGGATGCCTGTGATGCCGAATATACAGCACCTAAAGAGATTTGTAATTCTGAGTCGGAATTCTGGTCCTGGGATGATGCTTTGTGGGATTCGAACTCGGGATCTGCTCCCGACTGGGAAGTGGACTTCTCGGACATTATGGACGACTGGATGTTGGACGCGGAAATGATTGCTTTGGGCGGGATTTCTGATTTGGAAACGAAGACTACAAATCCGTCATGATCTGTCTTTTTTCTCTATTTTGAGAAATTTTTGGCGTGAGCTTTACGCATTTTGCCCTCATTTTGTAAAAAAATATGCGTCGATTTTGTGAGTTTTGCAACAGCAGAGGCTGCCGTGAATTCCTTGTTCTTGTAAATGATAACTGTTTGCAAATTATTCAGTTCAGGACATAAATATACATCGATTTGTTCATTGTATATTTGTATGCCGAGATATTTTGAACTTTCAGTCACATGAAAATCATGTTCTTTTTCTTCTTCTTCTTCTAGGCTATATTACAATTAATAATAATGCCTGGTTATACTATACGGTTTGCCTAATTTAAGTATATTTTCTGCAAAACAAACGAAAAATCTCAGGATTTAAAGCAATAGGAAGAACAACTTTCACAAGACTAAGTCTATTTTCTGTAATATCATACTTCAAATGTGTGACAGTCAGGAAGTCCGGTTTTATGGAGCTTTGAAACGAAGCACTTTTTGCAGTACCTTTTCTCATGCAATCTGATTTGACTGATCTGACGAAATAACTTTGTAATTTAGTTTTTAAAAAATAAACTTAGCCATCCCAGAAGGCCACAATTTTTTTATAGATTCGCTTCTCTCCACGTTGAAGTGTTTCATAAGCTTTTCTTTCCTGTTTTACCACCTTCTAAATCTAAATCTTCAGTTTCGTGACTGTCAGATTTTTGTGTCTTTGTACGTTGTTAAACTAAAGTGAAGCAGTTGAGAAAGCTATTAAACATGTCACTTGGTTTTTCTAGAACCGTTAAAATGCCGATTTCTTGAAGTATGGAGATTATGATTTATCTGTAACTGAAATTACAAGAATGCTTAGTATTCTCTTAATATGGTATTACATCCTTTTAAAACGATTTGGTGACCTAGAACATGTAATAACCTTTTAGTTATAACTATTTATTTCGGTAAATGTCATTTTTCTTGAAATCAATAATTCCTCTTCTATGGTTACATGATCCTCACTTACATTTCCCTCCTCAAGACACCCACAGGTCTCAATTTTAATGGTGTCGTGGTCTACCTGTATGCATGCTTTGTCTTGCACCTTTCATTATGTCTATACTAAACCTTTATTTAAAACTTGTTATTAATTTTTTTTCAATAAAAGGATTTGTAATTTATAAAATGGTTATTCATCTAGGATATATGATTCTGGCTTCATTCTTTATAATGTTAAAGCCTTGCATTCAGCAAGATTAAATCCTTAGTAGGTTCATTCACTAAGAACTTTTCAACTTCACCAGCCAGAACAAGGCCCATTGACTTCTTATTTTCTTACATCCTCCACAAGCACTCCTTCCTTTAATGATTTTTCCCAATCAACAATTTTCCTTGTGATATTTTTACTCAGTTAATTTTGGTATAGTAGAGCTACCTCCTATGGTTGGAACTTACAACTCCTCTCATCTTTCCTTCTTGCATAATGTCTTGCCACCTCTATTATATATTCCTCATTTTCCTCACTCAATTCGTTCCTTTTGCATGTTCTTAAACATTTGTATGACCACTCCAGTAGTAATTTTAGATGCACCACTACATATAAGAGTTGAAAACATATTGGTTCCAATGTTACACTTATTTAGTTCCCTTTCATCATCATTACTAGAGATTATATCATTCTACCATTATATCCTTGCAAAGAATCATATTTGTAAAGTCTTTTATCTGTAAATATTTGAGCCCGTTTTACACAAACTCATGATCTATAGTCAACACCCACTCAACTAGGTCCTTAAGTTCCTCATAGGAAAAGTGTTTATGGTAATTGAGGGCCTTTGCAACAAAATATTATTTTACCCTAGCTAGCCCATTCCAATATTTTTCATAGGTTATAACAATGGTGGAAAATTTGTGGCCACTTATGCCTCTCTCAAATCCTTGTTGGTATGGCCAAACCTATTAGTGATGGAACATTCACAGGACACATGAAGTTCAAGAAATGCTTCATCATAGTTTGACATTTTTGTTCTTAGGTATTGTAAGAGACTTTGCTAGAAGTGTACTCCTTGGATGGATCAAGACATCTATGGAATGAAATAGGGCCTCCCTTAGCATTCATCTATCCACCTTAATGTGTTTGAATGATCAATCTTGTTAGATGACACCTGAAAGAAAAAGTGTGCCTTGGCATAGTTCCACTACTTTCAGATGACACATTTTGCAAGATTATATTCACTGTTGACATAAACAAATAATTTCAAGTTGAAAAAATTGAGAGAGATTATTATAGAGGGCCCACTTCTAGCTATAGTTGTATACATAACATTCATAAGCATCATAAAGTCTAAGAATTATTTAATTATAGACTGGTAGTTTGTTACATTAGGTCTATTAAATTACTTTGTTGGAAGCATGCAACTTATAAGGATCAAGAAACCTAAGGAATTAAAGAAGGCCTACCCTAGCATTTTCTACCCATCCTAATGTATTGGCACAATTGATTTAACCTTATGATGTTTAAAACTAAAAATAGTCATACTGGAACATTTATATTGCTCTCCAACGACACATTTTGGAACACTGCATTCATTATTTGTATAGTTAAATGATTATGAGCTGAAAAAAATGGAGTGGCTATTATAAAGGCATTTCATATCTAGTGTTAGGTTTAAAAGAAATATTTTTAGGCACCACAAAGTTTGAGATTTTTTCTTTCATAATTTGACTTTTTTCTCAGGACTCTTTAGACTTTACTAGAAGCATCCAAACCATTATGATATATACACATGGGGAATGAAATAAGGTCTCTCGCAACATTCACCTACCCACCCCAACATGTAGGTAGAGTCAGTTCAAACACAAAAGGTTTAGAAGAAAAAAAAGTGTATTAACACATTTACACTACTTTCAAATGACACCTTTTGTGCGACTAATTTTTTTGGTGGCAAGGTCAAGCAATTATAATTTGACAAAAATGAAGATAGACTTTTGCAGAGGGAGCCCATATCTAGTTTAGGTATAGGAAAAATTATCTATGTCCTATGAAGTTTGAGAGTTACCCTATCATGGTTTGGTAGCTTTTTGGTCTTGGGTGTTTTAAGAAACTTTCCTAGAAGTATGTAGCTTGGATAGGTCATGACACTTGGAAAATAAAATAGGACATCCTCTAGCATTCATCAACCCACCCTGACATGTTGGTAGACATAGTTAAGACATATGATTTGTAGAAGAGAAAAAAAAAAGAAAGAAAAGGGAAAATTGACACATTTACACTACTCTCAAATGACACATTTTGCAAGATTATAGTCAATGTTGACACAATCAAACGATTATGAATTAAAAAAGACTAACAGAGAGATTATTGTAGATTGACACCACATTTAGTTCTAGGTCTAAAAGGAACATACACAGGACCCAATTTTTTTGAGAATTGTTGCATCATAGTTTGGTAATTGTTTACTCTTAAGTCTTTTAAAAGACTTTGTTGAAGCATGTAGCTCAAATGAATCAAAACACCTAGGAAATAAAATAGGGATTCTAGTAGAATTCATCCACCCACCTAATATATTTGAGCAATAAATTTGGTTGCATAAGGCATGGAAGAAGAATATGGCTATTGACACATTTATACTAGTTTCAAATGCTATATTTTACACTACTACATTCATTTGGCATTGATTAAATGGTTATATGTTAATAAAATTGATATAAATTATTGTAGAGGAACCGTACATCTATTTTTGGTGTAGAAAACATGTATATGCCCAAGAAAGTTTGATAACTAATTGTGTATGAGGAAATCTTCTATCTGTTGGGATCAAGCTCAAACATGACAAGTTAGTGGGTTAGCACACATGATTCATGAAATGAGAAAAGAAACTAACAAAGACCACATCATAACATCAAATAGAACTAAAACAAGCAAATTGCACCCTATTCTACTTATTTGATTTGTTCTTTTAGATTAAATGTGCATGTGCTCTCTCAAACACAAATGGATCAAAGCCCCAATGCAATGCAAGATTGATTAAGCAAGAAGAGAGACTCAAGAGCTAGTATGAAGAACTAGTCTCAAATCTTCTTCAAGATGATAGATCAGACTAGAAATGATAATACATATGCAAGAAACTATGATTCATTTACCAAATTGAAGCCTAGCATGTAATTTCTAAGTGATTTAAGCTTAAAAACATGAGCATGAAAACAAGCAATGAAATTCTAAAACAAATCTAGCATGATAACAATGCAAATTGAGAGATGAAAAATGAAGAGGAGAAGGCCTCTATTTACAGAGTTTTGGGAGAGAGGAAGAGGCTTGGATGAAGTGGCATCTATGTGGCACCCACATAAGAGCCACATAAGGGACACATAGGCTTGAGGGGATGACCATTTTGAGTCAAATATAGCATTTAATATTTAGTGGCTCAAGAGTTCCAAGTGGGAGACAAACTTGTAAGAAGAATTTAAGAGGAATGGGTGACCTTTTTGGAGAGAATTTCCCCATGTGGGTGAGCATTAGCCTTAAAAAGGTTAGGAATCACCCTTTAAGTATGATCAAAGGACAGTTAGGTAGGGAAACATGTTTAGAGGATGAGGTGATGGGAGTAGAGTAGGAATAGGGTAGGCTTTAGGGCAGGTCTGTAGGTTGGATTAATAGGTTCCTAGCTAGGGCTTAGATTGTAATCCAAATTAAATTTGGATAAATCATAGTTTAGAAGAATTAGGAATGTGGAGGGATTTTAATAAATATAAATTTATTAAAAAGGGGATTTTGTGAGACAAATGTATTTAAATAAAATACATTGGAATAGTATTTAAACTATTGATAAATACCAACTATGAAACTATTTAATTGATTAAATTAAACAGTTAGAGGAATAAGAGGGAAATTAATATTAATAATAATATTAATATTTTTGGACGTCTACATTTTGCCCCTCTTTGACGTGGCATCGCAAGTGACGTTGTGTCAAAGACAAGAAAATAAGTTACCCCAGAGGAAGAGGGTTTCTAGGAGTTGTGTCGAAGCAATGACGGTATAGGGTTGTGCCCCCTCGAGAAAAGAATGCAACAAAGGCAATGTTGTGGGATTTTCTCAAAAAAGGACGCAACAAGAAGGAGGAAGGGAGAGGAGGTAATAAATAGAAGCCTTCTGAAATGCAATTAAGAATGCAACTAAAAATGCAAATGCAGATGAAATTAAATGCAACTAACGATCTTTGGGGATCCATTTGTGTGAAAAAATATGGAGAGCACATCTAATTTTGATATTACAAGAGGAGGTATACATCATGTGTTGGAAAACACAGACGGCAAGATTATTTTGCGTGGACTGGATGCTCAAACAAAAGCACACTACAAAAGGACGCATGTATCAGTAGCCACCAGTCACAACACACCAAGATATAGCAGATCGAGGTAGTAGTGAGTAGGTTTAAACTGACACAAAAAGATAAAATCCATAAAGAAGGCCTCATGACCAAGCAGTCATTCAGTCCAAAGTTCTTCCCATGAACAAGATTAGTGTGATGAAGGATTTGATAAGCCGACACCAGAAGGATGCATCCTAACAGGAAAAGATTTGGATTGATAAATATTCACTGGCTAAAGCTGTGAATAGAATGAGGAGCAAGGACAATTCGTGTCTTTGAAGATGACAGTCTGCGGGGAAAAACAGTCGGAGACGCTGGTTTAAGAACTGACATTTCTGGCTGAACCGACATTTCCAGCTGAACCGACGTCTGCGCCCAAAGGGGTAGGTGCAGAGGGGAAGGGAAATGGAGGGAATCGACGGGGGCCATGGATGGGTCGGCAAAGGACCTAGGGAAAAGATGCCCCATTTTGGGAGGGGTTAGGCTAGGAATAGAAGAAGTACATGCTGACATGGTGGGTTTTGAATGTTACAGCAGCAGTACCCACCATTGGGATCGCGAGAGCACTGGCCACCGACCATGGAGTTGTAGGGGCAGCTTACAGAGGAGGACTGGGGGTTGTTAGCAGTTGTTGGGTTAGATTATGTGCCCCGTTGGCCTAGGCTATGGGCGCATAATGGGATGATGACCGCGCTGATCGAGCGATGACATAGTAGCACAACTACATTCCATCTACCTACTTAAGAGGCTACGATCACGCTAGAGGATGTGTGGAGGATTTTTTGGATACCTATGCGAGGGGCGATTCCTCAGTATAGACTAGAGGATAGCGACCATTACATGGAGATCATGTTTAGGAGATCGATGAGGAGGATCCTGACATACAGGACTTGGGTGCCCTGGTAGCCAGTGGTGGATAGGAGACTGCAACGGATAGCCTTATTCTTGGTGGGGTTGATCGGAGGACGGATGTTTTCCCGCTTGGCAAGACATGGTTTTGGGATGGGATGGTCTCAGGTGCTAGTAGAGATGCTAGAGGAGGGCACTACCTATTGCTGGGGGTACATTGTCTTAGGACAGTTGTACCATGACTTACATATGGCTGTGTACCATGGGGTACGCAACATGGGGATGAGAGTGACTCTGATGCTAGTGTGGGCTTGGGAGCGTATCACAGTGTTTTAGCTGATGCAGACACAGGAGGCAAGATAGCTGGGAGAGCCCTATGCGGGTAGGTACAGGCTTCCTTTGAGGTACACTTTAGTTGGTCAGTCTGGATACTCACGACGACTGCTCAATGAGGTTCAAGTTTTCTGCTGGACCCCATACAGACTCTGCGAGCTGTGGGGAGCTATGGACTGGGAGGCAGGGGTGGAGGATGGTTTCAAGGACTTCCTGTACCTGTCATATGTTTAGACTGACTTCTTTCTACTAGGGAGGACTATCCACCATATAGAGAGATACAGACCATCTAGGGTTAAGAGGTAGTTCAGATTACAACAGGGGGTGGTGGCAGAGGATACCTTACATCCTCATGTCACTAGGGAGGTGGGCGCATGGGGGAGATACACTGACACTCTCACAGTGAGGTCATCTTGGAGGACCATAGCTAGGATAGATTTTGTGGCTAGGCTCGATGTCACAGATTGCCAGGATGAAAGCAGAGTATGCAGCATGGTGGGCCACACATGTACCTTTACGGCTCATAGACCCAGCTCAGGTGGCTGCTCATGAGCAGCTGATAGGGGATACAGATGTTGATGACGGGACCGCCATAGGAGATTCCCCAGAGACTTCAGCTATAGGTCAGAGGAGGAGGCCATAGAGATGGGTTAGACCCTGGATAGAGGCATAGGAAGGGGGTGGATAGGTATAGGAGCCACTGGGAGATGGGCAGGACTAGGCACCCCTGAGTGCCAGCCTAGGGACAGGGACAAGAACCATAGGTACAGGTGCCACAGGGGCCACCAGCAGGATTTGTAGCATAGGAGACTCATGACACTGTCATCATAGAGTGAGATAGTCTATAGATGGAGTGTGCGAGACTGTGGGGACTATTAGGCATGACACATGTATCGAAGACTAGCCTGCACACAGAGATGACCCAGATACAGGGGTTGCTAGCTGCAGAGACAACATGGACTGACAGGGTTGAGGGTGCTCTTGACACCTTACAGGGTTGGGTTGACATAAAGGAGTTTTCTATGGTCGAATTGACGCAGGATGCTGAAGAGTTGCGGACAGAGATAGGTACCCTCATAGATTAGTTGGGGACTTTGATTGAGCAGATGGATTAGGACACATAGCAGATCCTTGCATTGACCTCTGAGAGGGATGCATCACAGAGGCAGGTCGAGGCGAACAGGACTGAGTGAGACATCGCTAGGCAGGTGGCCACTATAGGTGGGGCTGGACAAGTTGTGGCAGAGACTTTCTTAGCTCACCAAGATGTGACCAGGGTAGGTAGAGAGGCAGCTCACTATCGAGTCCTATATCGCCAGCTAGTTCCTAAGGGAAAGAGGCGAGAGTATTCATAGAGGTCCCGATCTTAGAGCACAGTTCAGACTTCAGCATCTCAAGGATCGGTTGGGATGCCACCACGTCCACCACTAGGGCAGGGAGGTGGATCATCAGAGCCACCGACATGATTCAACAGAGGATTATGAGACACACATTTTTGCATTTTGAGATGTACATGTATATCAGCATGGAGGTGCACTTGATGTATTTTATTGATGAAAAACTCATGTACTTATGGACATTTGTTATATATACATGATGATCAATGAGGACTCTATGATGTTTATGATGTATAACTTTCATGCTTTGATTTTTATGATGCTATGATGTATATGCTTATATGATCACTGACATGGATGCTTGCAGGATGTGATGCATTTGTTTGATAAATTATGGATGCAAGATGGTTTTATGCTTATGTCTATATGATGTATGTCTGATGCAGGGTGGATGATGCTTATATGATATACTGACATGTGTGGATGCATGATGTGATTTTATGATGTATGCAATGTATATGTTGATGTTTAATGAATATGAATATGGATGCAAAATGAATTTAATGTACATAATGAATCGAAATGAATCTTAACAATGCATGACTAAAATGGATCAAAATGTTTTTAACAATGCGAGATGTAAAATGAATCTAAATGAATTAATTATGCAAGACTAGACTGATTTTAATAATATTTTAACAATGCAAGATGTAAAATGAATCTAAATGTTGTAACAATGCAAGATTATAACAATGAATCTAAGTATGCAATGTAATCGAATGATGACCAATGTAATCTAATGATGAACTTAATGCAATCTAATGATGATCAAATGCAATGTAATGATGAACCTAAAATGATGAATAATGAAATCTAATGCAACCTAATGATGAACCTAAAATGATACCAGGTGCAATGGATGCAATAGATGCAATGGGACCCATATTTTTGGAGTGTGTCACAATCAACCGATGAACCAGTCGGGCGGACTATGAAGGACCAGGTAGGGAATGTTAGCATGAGGCCTGTTAGAAATTAATCTTTACTTGCATTATGTAAGTAGGTGATTCCTATGGAATCCCTACACCTATTTTGTCCTCTTGTGAGGATAATTCTTTCTATGTATTTTTTATTATCCCTTGGTTGTATTATTTAAATGGGATAAACCAATGTATCCCTTAGATTCATCCTTAAGAGGAAATAACACAAGTGGCACACACTTTATGAAATGTGGCATACATAGATATGGGAGTTACCATGCAACTCCTTTCTCACATCTCTATTAAAGAGATGTCTCT
>MU225079.1:5690658-5702964 GCA_018584345.1 Thuja plicata
CATGCTTTTCCCCCTTCAAAATCTTGTCTCCTTGTTGCTTGAATCTTTGGTGAATGCTCCTAGTTTTTGTACTAATTCATGGTAAATCTTCTTACTCCTGCTCATTGAATTAAACAACTTCCTGTCTGGCTTTATTTTGTTATTATTTTAACAAGGACTCAGGATGTTAGCGTGATGGCGAGGAGACTGGAGGTGTCATGAATATACAAGGAAAAAACTGAATGATTAATTACAAGCGATTATGCACAAAGGTTGTTGCCAAGATTTGATTGGATCATGTTGTTTTGATGCATGCGATAGTTCATGTATGCTGATTGATTAGTTCACGAGGAAAGATACATCCTACAAGAACCAAGAGATGATGATCAAGATTTAGGTCAACAAGAGGAAGGATACATCCTCAATGGACCTGTTTCCAAAAAGATGGGACTCATAAATCTGATTGGTCAATGGTGCACTACGATCAAATTACGGAACCAAGACGTTGCCAAAAGGAACTTGCTGAAACCTAAGATTTGAAAAAGCATAACTGGATCATGTTCTGCAAGGAGATCAACCGAGGACATGAGATAAATACAGGACTGAAGCTCAGGGATTGGGATAATACACCGTATGGATAGTAATATACAAGACAATATGTACAAAAGCTCAGGACACAAGATAGGAGGATCGTTTTGAACTAGTGCGTATGATATGCAAACACTCAGGGAATACTGGCGAGGTTCAGTTGGAGATGGATGCGATGGGGAAAGGAGATGGAAGGGAGAAATATTTTGATAGATAATGGAACGGTCCACCATGTATGATGCCTGTTGCTAGGTTTTCATCATGCATACTTGTCCAAGGTGCCTGATTGCCAAGTTTTTACCATTAGACGAAATATTTCTCTTTATGCTTCTTTTTATTTATTTTTATTTCTTTGGATCTTTTTGATGTCGTCCAAGTGCCTGTTTGCTAGGTTTTCACCAGGATAGCCATTTTTTCAGCTTCATTTTTATGCTTTTAGGAGATTTTTTTAGGACTATTTTGCATTGTTTTTGTGCTTTTTGAAGACTTTTTATACTTTTTATGGATTTTCTCAAATGACTGGAATGAACAACTAGCCATCAGGCATAGAAGCACCTGAGATGAATGATATTGATAGGATCATTCAAGGGTTCTCCTTTAGGAGTGGAGAGTTGATATGCCCCAGAACTGAAGCATGCAGTGATAACATAGGGGCCTTGCTAGGTGACTTCAAATTTACCTTTCTTTTCTCGATCTGTACCCACTTTCTGATTCTCTTTTAGCATGAGATCCCCCACCTAGAATTGGAGTGGGTGGACCTTCTTGTTGTAGTTCTACTTGAGTCTATTTTGGTAGACAATCAGATGATCATAGGCTTGCTGGCACTTTTCATCTAGTAGATCTAGTTGCGTGAGTCGTGCTACTCGGTAATCTTCATCATCTACCAGGCCTCTCAGTGATACTCAGAGGGATGGTAGTTTGACCTCAATTGGTTAGACCGCTTCAGCACCATAGACTAGGGAATATGGAGTAGTGCCAGTAGGAGTATGGTAGGAAGTGTGATATTCCCATAGGGCGGGGTTGATCTGGAGATGCCAGTCACAACCAGTATCATTGACAACTTTCTTGAGGATTTTGAGGAGGGTTTTATTAGTTGCCTTAGCTTGGCCGTTACCTTGAGGGAAATATGGACTTGAGAAATGGTGATAGATATGGAGGCGAGCACACAGATCACTGACGTGTTGATTTTAAAATGGTGTTCCTTGATCTGTGAAGATAGTGGAGGGTATGCCGAAGCGGCAGACAATGTGGTAGAGGATTAATTTGAAGATCTAGACACCTGTAGTGCGTGTGAGCAGAATTGCTTCGACCCACTTTGTAAAGTACTTTTTTGCTATGATTATGTATTTGTGGTCTTCAGAAGAGAGGGGAGTAATCTTACCAACGAGGTCAAAACCTCAACAAGAGAAAGGCCAAGGAGGTGCAATAGGCTTGAGGTCCTGTGTAGGAGTATGGATCAAATTGGCATGCTGTTGACAAGGCAAGCACTTCTTAATGAACTCACAAGCATCATGTTCCATTGTAGGCCAATAGTACCCTGTATGTAAAAGTTGCTTTGCTAGGACTGTGCCACTCGTGTAACACCTAGGCAGCTTCATTTTCACCTAAACACCTTGAGAGCACATTGTGATAGCCTCGACAATAAAGGGTGTTGGCTACGAGGGTGTAACGGGATGCTTTGAGAATAAAGTTTTGGCGTTGGGTTGTGGTGAGGTGAGGAGATAGGATACCATTTTGTAGGTAATCTTGAATATCATGGTACCACGGGGACTGAGGACCAACCAAGACACATACACAATTTGATTCATTGTTCTCATACGTGGGAGCATGCAGTTGCTCAACTAAGAATTTGTATTGTGTAGATTCATGAGGAATCTCCAAGAGGGAGCCAATTATGGCCATTGCATCGAGAGATTTGTTCTGTAAGCGTGGTACTTGTGTTATCTGCAAGTGGAGGAAGTATTCTTTCATCTTGTCAACCATATGCTTATATGGCATCAATTTATTGTCTTTGGTTTGATACTCATCTAGGACTTGTTTGATGATGAGTTGGGAATCGCCAAAGACATGTATATATGTGATGTTCCATTTGATAGCCATGCGGAGTCCTGCGATTAGTGCCTCATATGCTGCAATGTTGTTTGTGCAAGGAAATCCCAATTTGAATGACATAAGGATGTAGTCACCTTGAGGTGTGACAAAAAGTATTCCTGCCCCTGCACCGTGAGCTATATAGGATCCGTCAAAGAAGAGTTTCCAAGTAGGCTGTTCTTCTATCATGTACAAATTCTCATCTGGAAATTCTATGATCAAAGGATATGCGTCTACTAATGGTGCTTCTACTAGCTGATCTGCATTGACTTACCCTTTAATGGATTTTTTATCTACATATTGAATGTCAAACTTGCTTAGCATCATAACCCATTTTTCCATTCAACCTGTGAGTGTGGTCCTGGAGAGTAAGTACTTGAGAGGGTCCACTTTTGAAATGAGCTTGGTTGTATGACTAAGCATATAGTGGTGAAGTTTTTGTGTGGTGAAGACCACTGCCAGACATGATTTTTCCATAGGAGAATAATTGAGCTCATAACCCACTAAGGTCCGATTGATGTAATAAATGGCTCTTTCTTTGCCTTCATTGTCTAACTAAGCAAGGAGTGCCCCCAGTGATGTTGTAGTAGCAGAAATGTACAAGATGAGTGGTCGACTGGGTACAAGGGGGTACCAAGATAGGTGGATTAGCCAAGTATTCTTTGATCTTGTCAAAAATCTTCTGACACTGAGGATCCCATTTGAAAGTGTTATCTTTTCACAGGAGGTGAGTGAATGGTTGGCACTTGTCGGCTAGATGGGAGATAAAGTGGTGCACAGATTGTAACTTTCCTTGGAGGCTGTGCAGCTGTCAGAGTGTTTTTGGTGGAGGCATCTCTATGATAGCTTGTACCTTCTTTGGATCTATTTCAATGCCTCATTTGGATACAATGAACCCAAGGAGTTTTCCTGATGTGACCCCGAAGACACACTTCTTAGGGTTGAGCATCAAGCAGTAGTGTCCAATTCTATCAAAGACGCATCCCAAAACATTGAGGTGATCATCCCTTTTAACTAATTTTTCCAAGATATCATCTACATAGTCTTCAAGGATTTTGTGAATCATGTCATGAAAAATGACATTCATGGCCCTTAGGTAGGTTTCCCTAGTATTCTTCAAGCCAAAAGGCATCATATTATAGCAGAAGGTACCCCAGGGGGTTGTGAATGTTGTCTTATGATGATGTTCTTCTGCAATATAGATCTGATTATATCCAGAAAAGCCATCCATGAGTGACAACATCTCATGTCCTGTTGTGAGATCTACGATCATGTCTATGTTGGGTAGTGGGAAATCATCCTTGGGACATGCCTTGTTGAGATCTTGGAAATATGTACATATCCTAATTGATTTTTTAGGTTTAGATACTGGAACCATGTTAGAAATCTAGTCAGAGTAATCAATAGCACAGATGATCTTGGCTTGGAGTAACTTTTCTAGCTCTTCTTTGACAAGTAGTACCACTTTAGGGTGCAACTTTCTGAGCTTTTGCTTGACAGACTTGATGTTTGGGTCCACTGCAAGATGGTGAACCACCAAGTTGGGGTCTAGTCCCACTATGTGGGAATAAGACCATGCGAACTTGTTTATGTATTCCTTCAAGAGGGTGACAAGATCCCATTCTTCTTCTTCAGTCAAAGATGCTGCTATGTATGTGATGGCAGGATTCTCTTTGGTGCCCAAGTTGACAGGTTTTGTTTCTTCAATGAGAATCAATGATTGATCAGGCCTGTAATCATAGATTAGAGGAAGAGGATAATATTCATCCTCTAGCACCTCAGGGAGGTTTTTACCAGAGGATACACCCTTTGTTTTTACTATTTTATGATCAGATAGTGCCCTAGAGGGGTTTTCGCTAGGGGATCGATTTTTTTTTTTTTTTTTTAATTTTCTATTTCATTTTTGTGGTTGAAGTTCTCCTATTCCCCAAAGTATGCCTTTGGGTCTAGTTTGTATACATATGCCGAGTCTTTCCCCCAGTCATTGCTTTTTTCAATTGCTCCCATAAAACTTAGGAGCGCTTCCTCATTTTGGAACTCGTCAACATGCACGACACTTGGTTGGTCCCAGTGTATGAGTTTAGGATAACGGAGGGGGAGGTCAATGAAGAGAATGAAAAGCTAGTGGAGGATAGAATAGCCCAAGAAGGTTTCATCGTCAAAGACATTGTTATAGGATCTCACAACTTTCTCTTCCGGGACATCTTCGATGTCAGCGATTTCACCCAGGGAAGGATAAGAGGCATAGTTGATGTTCTCATTGGTGCTCCCATTCATGGTAGAATCCATACCAAGGCCTAGGTGCCTATCTCACCGAGTAGGAAAAATAGGATCCTTCATTCCTTGTTATTCATAACCAAGGTCACCTCCCTGGTAGTTCCATTTTTTTGTCACCAGTTTGTGAGTTACAGGGTACTTACCTTTGAATTAATTGAGGTGACTTGTGTCCTTGGGAGGTGTATCCTTATAGATCCATTGATTGATATTGGGTGTCATTTCCTGGCCATTCAAAGTACCACTCGAGATAAAAGAAGTAGGGCCAAATTACAATGCTCAGTTGGTTTTGGTTCTATCTTGTTGGGATTAGGTTGTCGACCTTGAGTGTGTGGATCAACTGGCAGTGCTCTGACTGCGAAGGCATCCGATAAGCTGTACTCGCCACAACCTTTGCTGTTGATCTTAACCGTGGAAAAGGTAGAAGAGAGAATTGTTTCTGGGTCTGAATGGTTTCAGGATGAGCTAGCAATAGAGGTACCAATGTCAATGCTAGGACAATGACTTGAATGTGGGAAGGAGGTTTCCAATGCATTGCAGTATGCAAAGGGCTTGGGATCTGCATGGATGGTGATCTCAGTGCCATTATATGGGAACTTGATGCACTGATGGTAGGTGGAGGGGATGAATTGCATAGAATGAATCTATGGGCATCCAAGGAGGATGTTGAAGGGAAGGTCAAGATCAACAACATGGCAAACTGCATCCTGGATATTAAGGCCCACTTGAATGGGCAATGAAATGGTGCCTTCAGAAGTCCATTCTAGATTGTCATATGCCTTAATTGTGATGACATCATTTGTTATATTGGCTTCAGTACAACCCATCTATTTTATGAATTTTAGAGTACACAGATTTAGGACCGAACCATTATCTATCATGACTCGTTTGATGGAAAAATCATTAACAATGATAGCTATACGAAGTGGGAGATTATGATCGGTTTCTTCTAAGGGAATGTATGTTTGTTTAAAGGAGACCCCACAAGATGCAGATAGGTGTCTGACAAGGTTCTAGAATTTAGTGAGGTTGATGTCGCTGGGAACACAGGATTCTTGCAGGGCTTTATTAAGGATCTCTTGATAGGTGGGTGATGTGCAGAGAAGATCCGGGATGGAAATTTGGGCAGGAGTATTCCCTAGGTGTTCCAAAATTTTATATTGGGTACCAGTAGACAGAATGGTACTTGAACCTGCAACTATTATTCTGCCTCTATGAGTGGTGATTGCACATTGGTTATCGACACCCTTGACATGGATGACATTGACAGAGGACTCGACTTGGGATATGCAGCTGATGAGATTATCGTAGTTGATATATGCATTTGTATAATATTTTTTGTCAGTATTTTTTCCTTGCTTACCCTTCCCCTAATCAGAGGATTGATTAGGATTGTGTGGGCGTTTACCTGAAGTGTGTTCAGGAAATGCATTTTGATAGATTTTAAGGCAAGCATTTGGCGATGGTTGGGTAGGAGAGTCTATTTTGATCTCCTTGCGGTCAATGAGATCCTAAATATAGTGTTTTAGCTTCATGCATTTGAGGGTGGTGTGTCCCTTAACACAATGGTAATCATAGTACTCATTGTCTTTATACCAAGCTGGCTTAGGTGTTGAGTCATCAAATGGCTGCATTTTTGGATACACGACTTGATTAGCTGTGACCAGCTTGTGGAAGATGACATCTATGGGTTCACCCAAAGGGGTAAATGTGCATTGTGGGGCATTAGAAATGTGAGGCCTTTGTTGTCCATGTGGGACTGATATAGCATTTGTCTGATTTGTAGGACCTTGGTAGTTGGGTTGATATGATGTCCCTGGAGGGGGATGGATAGATGCACCTTGAGGGCATGTGTTTTGTTGATATGTTGGTTTGTGATATGTAGGAGCGGGGTGCTGATACATGGGAGGAGGTTACAGATATACTAGCGGTGCTTGCTGATAGGTTTGATTAGGTGTATTAGGACTGGATACCACAACCTAAAGGTGTTTTGTGACAGTGGCTCCATTAGTTACCACGTTCTTGTTCTTGTTCTAGTATCGTGATTGATCATTGTTATGTTTGTTAGGCTGGGATTCTTTGTAGTGCTTGATGGCACTATCTTCTACAAGACCTCACTCGAGATCCATGCCTTTGATTCTGATGTCATGATAAGTTTATATACAATTCATGCACATGTGATAGGAAATCTTAGGATGAAGGTTGTTGATGAAGATTTTGATAAGATGTTTCTCAAGGGGTTGATAGGACAACCTCATAGTAAGCCCTTGCCAGCACTGAAGGCAATTGGCCAGACTCTCTCCTCCCTTTTGTTTGGAGTTGCATAGGTCAAGGAGTGAGAGTTTATTTTTGACATTATGTGCGTATTGGGCCACACACTTTTCAGATAGTTCAGTGAAAGTAGAGACTGTGACGTAGGGGATTTTGTAGAACCATTCAAGAGCAGTCCCTCCTAAGCTCTTGGGAAATAGTCTCATAAGGAAATTATCGCTATAGGCCACTTCTTGACATGCCATATAAAATTCTTTCACATGGCTCACAGGATCTCCCTTTCCCCGACACTTGTCAACTTTAGGTGTCTCAAAATGTTTGGGGAAGGGTATTGTAGTGATGGATCAATCAAACGGATAAGGACACACTTCAACAAACTTGAATGTTTTAGTCTCATTCCATACTTTTAGCTCTTTGAGAGAATTCTTCATTTCCTCCCATTCATGATTGATTTGTGGGGGAGGATTGTTGACTGTGATTGCATTGGTTCCCTGAATCTGATATGGATCAAATGGAAAATATGGAGGATTTTATGGGGGATATTGTGGTGTTTGATATGGTGGTTTCTGGTCAGTGTATATGGGCTATTGTGGTGGAAGCTACGACTGAGGGGAATATTGATGTGGAGGAGGTGGCGACACTTGGTAGGATTGCTACAACTGCTGAAAGTAGGTTTGTATTTGCTGAGGCATGGGAAAAGTGGGCTGAGCCTGTTGCACACGTGCATAGGGTGGAGGATAAGTGTTTTGTGGCAGGATGCTCCCAGTGGCTATAGCAAGGTAATTGGTGTTATTGGGGACACTAAATTGCTGTGGAGGTGGAATGGATTGTGATGCAGTGGAAGATGGCATGGCTTGGTAGTTGGCAGAATGGGTTTGTTGTTGCTGCATGGGTTGGATGAAAAGACCAGCAAACTGTTGTGGTGGTTGTACCGTGAAGGTATTTCCCCCCTGCATTTGTGGTTTTGAATGCTGTGTAGTTTGGATAGTGGGCTATGCAGCTGCAAAGGGGTTGATTTTCTGCTGTTGTGCTTGGGATGTGAATGGATTGGTAATTGGATACTGTGGTAATTGTTGCTGTTGGATAGGTTTTTGTTGCTATTGGATTGGTTTTTGTTGCTCTTGGATTGGTTGTTGTTGCTGTTGGATTGGTTGTTGTTGTTTTTGGATAGATTGCTGCTAGATAGGAACTTGAGGTATGATGAAGGGATTCGTAGATGGTTGTTGCATGGGTGGATTTGGGTTGAATTGTGTTTGAGGTAGAACTATTGGCATACATTGTGATTGTGTTGCTGGTGGAGTGGGGAAAGTGGACCCTTGTGGAAATAAGGGTTGGTTATAGGCATTGGTAGGTGGCATGCCTGTGGTGAAGAAAGGTGGAATAGGCATGGAGACTTGGGTGCTTTGATGCTGTGAACTAATTGTTGTACATAGAATGGGCTGAGTGGGGATGGGTGGAAGGGTGGTTTGTTGAGTGCTAACCAGTGGTGGTGGAAAGTGTGCGATGAATGTTCAGAATATTTGTGAAAGCGGAGTGGCTGTGGATTGAGGAGGTGCCTGCATAGCGATAGGGGGTATTGTTTGTGTTGCTGATGTTGGATCAGGAAGTGGGGCTCCCAAGGTAGATGAAGGTGTGGTGTGCATGATGGAGGGTGGAATGGAGGGATGGACTAATTGTGTGATAAGCATTCCCACTTGTAGAGCTTGTTGAAGTGTATCACAAACTTCATTTCTAGTAGGAGGATAATGTTCTCCTGGAAGTGCCATAGGTTGTGTGATAAGTGTGGGTATAATCCATGGTGGGAGTTGAAGTCCTTGTTGTTGAATGTCTAAGAGTACCTGATTGCTATTGTGTCCACTCATGGCGTTTACCATGTGAACATGTGCTAGATGATTGATAAATGTTTCTATGGTACTCATGGTGGGAGACTCATTACTATCTACCCAGATGTGCTTGATTTTTTCATTGGGCTAAGGCTCATAGGTAACCATGGCATTGGTGTTGTTAATCATAGGATTAGATGAACTAGCGGCAAGATTAGGATCCATGTTCTTCCTCTTCTTCATGGCTCATGTGATAGGTGGCATGAAAGGACTACCCTAAGGGGATATGAGATGCAAGATGTAATGCAAGGATATGCCTAGGAAACTAAGGATGATGATGTTAGGATTAGGATACGTCTAGGATGATGAATATGCTCCTAAGAACTAAGGATGACTTGGTGTATGCATAGATTAAGGGTTGCTTTCCCTAATGCAAGATCAAGTGAATATGATTGTCTACCTAAGATAGACTTGTGGTCTTTGGTAGACGAGATTCTTTATCAATGCGAACCAACCTTTTGATCAAGGTGATGTGGTTGCAAAAGATAAAGGGGATTATCCTAAAAAAGGCTTAGTTTAAGGACATTCAAGGATGGGGTTGATTAAGATGTAGGTTCTAAGCAACTCAAAAGGGTATGCAATACCAAGTGAAGGACATGATAAAGGATGCCTTGAATGATGATTAAGATGATGCTAGGATGATTGGGATTGGATTGGATAATGCAAGATTATGCTTGGATGAGTGTGTGATGTGTTCCTATATATGAAAATCTAAGGGATATCTTAAAATGCAAGCTAAGTGAGCTTAAGAAGAGGAGAAATGTTCATTTTTAGTAGTGGACCAGCTAGTCATATTGCTCAAATGTTATGAAAGTAGAGTTTAAATGATATCTTCCCATAAAATGAGCAACCTTGTTGTTGTAGATCACTTTATAAAATTCTTCTTGTTTATGAATTTCTTGTTTGACAGAATCAATGATGTGTTGGTACTTGTTAGCTTCTTGGGTTGTGTTCTTCTGTTCTCTTTGCATGGGTGGTAATGAAGTTTTTACCTTCTTATGCTTCTTAGAATCAGCCATGTCCTATAAATAGATTTGATTTTGGGTGAACAATTGGAAATTTTTCAAAAGGTCAAATTTTGAAGAGTGGAGCTCATGATAATTTATAAAAGGATGTTGTTTTGATGACTTAGCAAAGGCTTGATTTCTATCTAATTTTCAATAGGTTTGTTCCATGGTAAGAACCAATTTCAACATAGTCAAATCAAAAAATAACATGCATAGGTCTGAAAACAATCTGACAAGGGACAAAGCAACCTTGATGGATACAAGCACGTGGAAAATCTGAATGTTGGGTATTCCATTTGTGTTTTGGATTTGCCAATGTTCTTCAAACACTTCAAGCACAAATCTACCTAAGGAATTGGTATAGCATGAAAATACTTTCTCGTAAGCATAGGCACACACAGAAGAGCTAATCAGAATGCGACCATCACCAAGCATGCAATGGCTCCAGGCATGACGCTGTATTATCTAGTTCCAAACACTCAGGGTGGCATGACTATACGAGTGATCTTGGGGAAGTTACTATCTTCCTTATACAAGCATTATCACCTTTCAGGGGTGTTTTGGGTAGCTTCTAAGCCTAGATTTTTTAGCAAGGTTCTCCATTCGATTGTATCCCCTATGTTCGTGCAAGCATAGTTCAGTTGTATAGCCCCATAGAGAATCTTGATAAAAGTGGTCACATAAACGTGATTGAGACCGCGAGGCTGCACTTAAGTTAGACGAGAGCTGAGTATAAGCTCAAATGCAAATTGACTCCTGAGGCTTTAACCCCAAGGAGTAAATTTGATTAACACGAGTTAGAGTGGTGTGGCTTACACCTCGTTCTCACGTGGGTAATTCCCAGGAGATTTTTTCCTCGACAGACAGACCCATCTAAAGGATTAATTTGAAAAAAATGGATTGGCGATGAGAGGGGTCTAGATTTTTGATTTTCCCACTAGGAGAAAGAGAATACTCTCCTACCCAATGTCATTTTCTCCCAAACACGCAAGACAAGTTTGTTCTTTCCCAAAAGATTGAATTTCTTAACACAAAACAAGTGTGTCTAGGTTTTTGATCTTCCCAAAAGGGAAGAGAGCATAATCCTCTAACACTTGCTTTGACTTAAACAATAAAAATCTCCCTAATAATGCTAGGTGCCTAAGAAAATTATTGCAAACATGATCGTTTGGTCGATGTTGATTTGAGGCAACCTGCAAGACAAACATGAGTAGTTTTGAGTTGATTTCTTTGGCCAGCGGTGCTGCAAGACAATTGATTAGTAGTTTCAATTTTTCAGCCTTTGACAAGCATTGAAAATACAAAAACCACTTAACAAGTTATTAGTAAATGATAAAAAAAAATAGTCTGTCAGAGCGTAGACGCCGGTTCAGGGTGTAGACGCTGGTTCTATGTTTTAGCCTAAAAATGACAAAATGCAGGAAAGACAAGCCAGAAAACACAGAAAAATAGAAAATATGTTATACCAGTCAAAGATGCCGATTTGTGAAACGCAGACACCGATTAGGCGCAAATGCCAGTTTGTGAATCACACACATAGGTTTATGAACCAACATTTCCGCAAACGCCGCTGTAACTACAAGTTCACAAAACAAAGAAAAAACAACAAACAAGGTTACTTTTCCTTCTTTCTTAGTCTTTAATTTGATCAAACTTAGCCATTTGAGATTATCCAAATAATTAAAAAGCTAGTATTTCCTTAAAATGTTATCAAGATTTGTTCCCTTAGAAATTTTTTGGCATTATAATTTCTTGTTAGATTGACCTCTGCTAAAAGAACAGAGAGCTTAAATACTGAAAAGTAGTGGGAAAAACAAAAATCTTGACAAATGACAACTTATGTTTGTAAAAAAATCTCAAATTGACAATTATAGGCGGAGATGTCGGTTCAGGCTGCAGATGCTGGTTGTGCACAGACGCTGAACGATAGTGCAGGGTAATACCACAATAGTGGGTTACACTTTTTGGGAGGAAGGAATTCACCCCAAAATGCGTGGCCCATGAAAAAATTAATCCTACTTTCGATCGGAACGCATAAAAACTTTCGATCAGAAGTGAGTTACTTCCGATCGAAAGTACCTAAAATGGCTACTTTCGATCGGAAGTAGGTAAGTACTTTCAATCGAAAGTACTTACTTACTTTCGATCGAAAGTAAGTAGGTTTTTTTTTGGGTAGAATTTAAAACCCTCCTAAACAATCATTTTCACTGTTT
>MU225079.1:5708598-5722902 GCA_018584345.1 Thuja plicata
ATTTTAGAAAATATAAAATATTGTTTAATGTAGATTTAAATTTATTTTTTAGTTAGAATCATATGTTAGTTAGTTAGTTAATTAATTTAGTTTTATTACATGTTTCAAAACATTAGAAAAATGTTATGTAAAACATTAGGAAACTATTACAAAACATTAGGAAAATGTTATTTAGTTTTATTGCATATGTTTCAAAACATTAAGAAAATGTTACAAATGAAACATAAACTCTAACAAATGAACCCTAACATGAAACTGAAACATAAATGAACATAAACTCTAACATTAACCCTAACATGAAACCGTAACTAACATGAACCCTAACAAAAGCTTAAGAAAATGTTACAAAAAATTAGGAAAATATTACAAGACATAAGAAAACATTCTAGTATTACAAAGTTCATATTAAACATAACATTTGCACGTACCAGGTAATATGTGAAACCCTACTATGAAACCAACATGAAATAGAAACATGAAATAGAAACAAAAAATTTAACATAAATATTAACATGAACTGTAACATGAAACCCTAACCATATTGATCCCTAACATGAAACCTTGACCATATTGATCCCTAACATGAAACCTAACATGAAACCAACACATGATTTACTAAAACATATAAATCAACATAAACCTTAACGTGCTAAATTGAATTTTTCTTTCGAACTAACATGAAATTGGAACATTAACCAACATAAACCCTAACGTGCTAAACATTAATTGAGAAAAAAATCAAGTTGATCCCTTTAAACCTTTAAACATTAATCTACATTCAACTAGACTAATAAACCAAGTTTTGTAGAAATATACATGTACATGTACACATATTATTTTAAATCATTTTTTTCAAATGTATATGCATTCAAGTGTTTTCACTTCTTTATTTTTTTATAATGTACATGTTTAAAAATATATATTTATTTAAATTAGAATTGGACCATGTATGTATGTGCAGAGATCTAGACATATATTCTTCTTTATACTTTCGAGCATCTATATATCTAGTTTTTCTATCACACATGGCATTGGGTAGAGGGGATGCACTTATAGATTTAGGAGATGCTAGTGTACAGGGGGTGGTAGCACCCACTCTTCTCATAGATCTATCGACTCTAGAGAGGATAGAGAGGAGTTATTTGCGAGTACTATAACTCATTTGAGATGAGCTATTTAGGTTCTTGATGAGAGGATACAGTCATCCACCCTCCCTAATAGGGACAGGGTGAAGATTATTAGAGAGGACCTCATTTGTATGATTGACACAGTTCAATCATACAACCCGTAAGATAGTTTATCTATTGATACATTGTATACTTGTCTCTCTCACAGTGTTAGTGGTGCTATGAAGTATAGACAGGTTGACTCGGAGGTCTCCACCGCTCAGGTGAAGACTATGTTTCATTTTTATCGAGACAGAGCCTAGGTCAGAGGTTATATGACCACTCGATGTATGGATGACCTTGTTGCACCATTTATTTATCCTTGATGGTTGGCTGCTTATCATAGGTGGCCCCAGAAGGATGAGCTTCCATTATATTTCAAGAAATAATTGTTTGCAAAATTTCATTTGCATCATGAGGTTGATTACACAAATTTTCCTGGTCATGCTGGACAAGGGAAGGGGAGATTATCAGACAGATTCAGGGGGCCTAATACCCCAGTGCCCACTAATAAGTGGGAAAAGGTGGGTCCAAACCTTTTGGTCATACCAAAATTTTTGGAAGGGATAGGTGTAGGACAAAGTGTACCTGATGACCAGATCAGGTCAGATGTATATTCTAGTATCGCGAGTATCATGACACAGGTACATGAGATGTCATCTGATCATTTAGATAGATACATGTTGCACTCCCATTATGGTCACATTCCTCCACCTATATAGGATGCATCTTCTACTATTGATCCATACCAGACAGTAGATATACCATCTCCCTTAGAGGTTGTAGCTGTAGCAGAGATAGACCAGTTGCATACTATTGCCGCATGTTTATCCAGTGATTTACTTTACTCATATTAGGTGTTACAGATTATTGACGGGGTTCCTCTTAGAGATGTCCCATCATTTGTCCCCACCGTTCTTAGTAGATCTGCTGGTGCACAGAGACAAGACGATATTCCTGTACCACCTATAACTCCTCAGCAGAGTGTATTTGACGAGTCTACACATGCCACATCATCACACCCAGTTTGTCAACATTTTACCAACTTGATTATAGATGAGAAGATTGATCCCTCACAGGTGTCCTTACATGAGAAGGTGGATCCCGGTGATGTGACCTTAAATGATTTAGAGTTGAGCGATATTGGGAGAGCATTACATGCTGCTATGGTATATATTTATTTAAATTATGATGTATTTAAAAAACTTACACATGTACATGTATAAATAATTTGAATTAAAGTTTTGATTTTAAAATATATGTATATACATTTTCTCCAGAGTATTTTGGACAGTGTGGAGCATGGATATGGATATTTATAGACTCCTGACCATCCTTTGCATCATGACAGACAGATAAATTTATACATTTTTCCAAACTTAATTTTTCTATGATCATAAGTATTTAGTTTATTATACATGTGTGTATGCATGACATGTACATATATTTATTTTATTGCACACAGAGATCAGGAGAAGGTGGACTCGGATCAGGTCACAGATCAGGATATGGTCCTAGTATATGAGCACATATATATGCTATTTTACATATTTCATGTTTCACAGATATATTGTAGACATTTCATATGTACATGTTATTGTAGACATATACATTTACATGTTATATGTTGGTACATGTTGTTGCAAATTTGATTCTGAACAGTTGATTGATTGTATGTTTGTCATTGATGACAACATATAATACACAACAGTACTTCTATATGTACTTATACATATGATGACATGAAGACCAGTGTGGATAGATACATGTTTTTGACATGTTTACTATGCTATGTTCATACACACAGACCCAGATATGATGTTTCAGTAAAGATATGTAATTCTGTTATTGACGGTTACAGTTCTGGAGGAATAACAGTTTAAGGCCGATGTATGTAACGTGTTTATTGAGTTGTGCCTATCTTTAGGATATGCATGTGTATATTCATGATGAGTTATGAGTTGTTGATATTAATCTAAATGCGCCTATCATGTTTCAAGAAGATTACAATGTTATGGTCAATTTGGTGAAGCCGACTTAGTGAAGTGACGCATCTATTCAGATTGTACTTGCATGGTTGTAATTATTCTTGCGTGCTTAGTAGAGTCAACAAAGATGTTATGAAGAGTTTTCTAACAGGTCCCATGATCTCATACTTGGAGTATGTACTTATAGAAGGTCATTTGTGATAAGAAGAGTTGCGAAAACCAAAGATAAGAAAAGAAGAGCAGAGTGTTAAAGCAACAGAGCTATATTTATCATATGTTGATAATATAGATACTGAAGTATAAGCTTTCAGAATATAGAGAAGATTGTTGTAGTGCTTTACAAGAGGTTAAAGCGTTGATGCATAAAAGGAACTGATTAGACAAGCAGTGTCACAAGCAACCGTTCATCTTGTTGATACAGTGTGTATCAAATATTCAGAAGGTTGTAGCCTTCACCATTTGGACAGTGAGTCCTTGGATAGTGAGTCCTCCACCCCTAACAGGGTTACATGTAAAAGACTCCTAATAGGGTCCGACCCTTAACCAGGTCACTATACTACTGCATTGTAATATACAAATCCTAATAGGGTTGAAATATCTTTTAACAGGGATTACTACAAATAGTATAGTTCTTTGTGGGTACTAATTCCCTCTGGGGTTTTTACCATTTGGTTTCCCTGTAACCAAAATTGATGTGTTGTGTAATGTGTTATTTGAATGTGTACTTAATTTATATCAGTCTGGATTAATTGGTACAAAAGATTTAAAGTTGCTGATAACTGATTCACCCCCCCTCTCAGTTATCTCTGAATTATTCTAACAATTGGTATCAGAGCCAAGTGCCTTGGAGAAGAAGCTTAACAGCTTAAGGTAGATCAAGATGTCTTAATTTAGAAAAGAAATCCCTAAGTTTGATGGAGAGAACTATTTGGATTGGAAAAACAAAATGATAACACATCTACAGTGCATTGGATTTGAGATCTTTGAGATTTCTACACAAGAGGTTATAATTCCATCTCTGAAAGACCTTGCAAAGGATGATGCTACTAGAAGTCAAAAGGAAACATTTACCAATAATGCAATTTCCAAAGAAGCCCTAATCAACACCTTATCTGACAGTGAATTTTCTGAAATCAAGAAGATTGACAAAGCATATATCATATGGAAGTATTTAGAAGACATGTTTGAAGGAGATGTTCAAGCAAAGAATGCACGCAGGAAGACATGGAAGAAGAAATACAACAGTCTCGAGATGTTACTAGAAGAGAACATTAGAGCTTACAATCAGAGGATAAATGAAGCAGTAGCAGGAATCAAGAACAATGGTGGTGAAATATCAGAAGAAGATATAATGGATAAGTTGTTAACTACTTTGACATCAGACGATGAAAACAAGATTAGTATTTTAGAAGAAACTATGCAATTCTCACAAGACTTCAGGAGAGAGACTTTGATCAACAAAATCTCTACATTTGAGATATCAAGATTGAAGACTGAACCTAAGAATGAAATAGCCTTCAAAGCTTCAATCCATGGTAAGAAATCCTCACACATCTCTAGTCATAATAAGAATGAAGAAACTAATGAAGAGCTAGAAGAGATAATTGCCATGATTGCTAAGAGAGAAAAGAAAGGAAAAGGAAAGTATGCAGGACAGCTTCCATTCAAGTGTTTTTCATGCAATAAAATTGGTCACTTTGCATCTAAATGCCCCACAAGAGTCAAGAAGTTCAGATCTGATGACAAACCTAAATATAGGAAGGAATGTTACCATGCTGAAGAAGGTGTAACTGATGAATATTCAAGAGAAGATGAAATTGGATTCATTGCCCTTAAAGACATGGAAAGGTTTCCCAAAGATATTGACATTGTAGATAAAGAAGAAGATCATGAATTAGCCTTAATTTCCAAAGCAGATGTCAGAACTGATTGGATCATTGACAGTAGATTCTCACATCATATGACAGGTGACAAAGATAGATTTTTTTAGTTAGACAAGTACAAAGGTGGTATGGTTAGATTTGGAGATAACACTCCTAAACCTATCATAGGCAGAGGATCCATCACCTTGGATGGAAAGAATAAGACAGATGATATTCTATATGTTGATGGATTACATCATAACTTGCTGAGTGTTGGACAACTACTTGACAAAGGCTATCATTTGGAGTTCAAGAACAACAAGTGCATTATCAACAACAAGGATGGAGACATGATTGCATTAGGCTCCAAAACAAAAGGTAATGTTTTTTAGCTTAATTCTGATGTAAGTTGTTTTGTTGCAAAAGTGGATGACAGTTGGTTATGGCACAAGAGACTTTGTCATATCAACTTTGATAATATAGTAAAGATCAATAATGTCAAGGCAGTTAGAGACCTACCAAGCATTGCAAGAATAGTTGACATAATTTGCAGGGAATGTGTTATGGGTAAACATGTGAGGAGTTCCTTCAGAAGCAAGTAGACCTCAGCTGAAAACAAATTGGACTTAGTGCATACAGATTTATGAGTTCTACTCAAACAAGATCATACTATGGTGAAAGGTACTTCATTTTGTTTGTTGATGATTTTTCTAGAATGATGCGGGTTACATTTTTAAAAGAGAAGTTAGAAGCCCTTGAGAAGTTCAAAATATTCAAAGCTAAGGTTGAGAATGAATCTGGACTAAAATTGAAATGCTTAAGATCAGATAGAGGAGGAGAATTCACCTCTGATTAGTTTTATGACTACTGTGAAGAACATGGAATAAAAAGACACTTGAGTGCCCCTAGAACACCTCAGAAAAATGGAATTGCAGAAAGGAGGAACAAGATTATACTGGATACAGCACGCACCATGATGATTGAAGGAAAAGTTGCACACACCTATTGGAGAGATGCAGTAAACACAGCAGTGTATACTATCAACAGAGCACAATTGAGACCAGGCGTGGAAAAGACACCCTATGAACTTTGGTTTGGTAATGTACCCACAGTAAAATATTTTAGAATATTTGGCAGCAAGTGCTACATAAAGAGAGATGACAGTGTTGGTAAGTTTGATGCTAGAAGTTGTTGGTTGTATTTCCAGTTTTGGCTTGTTTCCCTAAGTTTTGTGGTCTTCCCTCTCTGATTTCATGTTCAAAATAGAAGTCTCTTAGTTCATATGCCTTATCCCTGTCAAAGTTTTCAGGTTTTCAAGTCTGAATCTATAAGAATGTGCAAAAAACCTTGAAACCCTAGGTCTTATTTGGTGCTCCGAATTGAAAATAAACCCTAAGGTCTTTTTTGCTTATGTTTCACTGTTACCTTTTTGCTTCACTTAAATCATGTGTTATATTCTGATCTCTTAGTCGCATAACTTAAATGGCATATTCCCTTCTTCTCCCAGACTTAGTGATTAGCTTGTGTCACATAGTCTCATTCAACTTTAGAATATTTCTTTGGCATTCCAAGACTTAGTGATTAGTTTGTATCGTGTAGTTGCGGGATCATTAAACAGGCCAGTAGTATATGAAGGGGCCCAAAGACAGGTCGTGATGTCACAAGGAGTTATCAGCAGTTAAGGGTTTGTTATGAGACATTGTGATCTCTTTATGTCACATAATTTCCAAATGGGTCTAAGGTTAAGTATGTTATGCAAGGCTTTGGTTGCACAGTCTCCAGAAAGGATGCCAGTTAAGTTAAAGTTTCCAAGACCTTGCGACTACCCATTTACGGTTTGGAATAAAGCATAGTCGGGTTGTCGCCAGATTCAAGAGATGACTCAAATTTCAATATGTGATGAGACATGTTTCAGAAGGTAAGTGGATTTCAAAAGACTTATCGCATGATCGCTTAAAGGTAAAAACTTATTCAGCGACTATGAGACTCATTGAGGGCTTCTGTTTGTCGCAATGTCTCAGAAGATTTTAAAGGTATAATGGATTACTTGGCGATTGCATGACAACCATTAGATGAAGCAATTAAAAGATCCTATGGTGGTCACCAAGTCTAAAAATAAAAGATCCCAAAAGGAAAATTCCTCCTGACTCAGCGGCTAAGGGTATGTCGTGAAGTCGTCAGATAAAATAAAAGGCATAGTACCTGTCGCATTGTCTCGAGAAGTTTTTACACTTAATATTTGTATTTTATGATTTGGGAAACTAAGGGCAGTTGCATGGTCTGGCAAAGGAAAGAAAACATTTGGTGGCTGAAAGATAACTGTGAGAGTTAAAAGTGATGGTTAGTCGCACAGTCTCTGAAAAGAAGGTGAGTTAGTGTTAACCATTGGTGACTTTGATTTCCTCATTGTCGCGTGATCGCCAAATGTTAACTAAGGCTAACGAATGTAAGGAAAGCTATGTAGTCACTATATCTCCAGAGAAATCATGGGTTAGAGACTGGGGTCAGTGACAAAGAAAATAAGTGCAGTCACATGGTCGCTTGACACCAAATTTTAAGAAAAGGTGGCAGTATCAGATATGATAGTATGAATCATTCATTGACCAATCACAGGTTTAGATTTTGATTACTATGAAGAAAAGGGTAGCTGAGATGTATGACAGTTAGCCAGTCGCAGGAAGACATGTTAGCTCATTTGAATTTTGTAAGGTTTTTCCGAGGATTCAGTTTTATGAATTTGATTTCTTGTCATGCTCATGGAACTACGACTAGGTTTTCAATCAAGTTCACAGTATGTTTAATTAAAGACATAATTGATTGTTTTCCAAATCACGAGCTCTGTAATTCAAACGGTTACTATAAAGAGTTGATTGTGTATTCATTTGCATTCATCTTGCTTTCAGAAATCCAAAACGAGAAGAGCTAAGTATTCTGACAGAGAGAAAACTCAGAGGATTGCAGGGTTTTCTATTGCTTAAAGCTCATTATTTCTAGAGAATTGTGCACAGGGCTGTAAGTGAATCTCAGAGATAGATTTGTTTCAATATCAGTCAAGAAAAGGAGATTCAAGCATGGTAAACATGAGCAGAGGAGTCAGTGTAGCATCAACCAGTGGTGGAGGCAAAAATTTAGAGGAGGAGGCAAAGGGAAAAGTAAATTACTCTAATGAATTCCTCAGACTGCTTCCTGGCTCAACTCAGAACAAAAGAGAAAATGCCAATGTGGTCATTGATGATTATCAAGATATACGAGATGCTGATACTCTAGGAACAACAGGTTTTTCACTTTTCAATTACTTTTATAAGAATTTTGATAAGGCTATTCCAGTGTCAAACCCTTGGACCTGTGGTTTAGCTAGATTAAATGTTCCCGATGTCTATGTAGATGTAGACTTGTTCCTAGATCTTGCCAGTCATTATGATGTTTTGTCCAAAACAATTAAAAGGAATGATGGCACTGCCCTGTTGATACTTAACAGAAATTCATGCAAGCCTTTAGCTTATACAGCACCATGTCTACTAGAATTGACATGAAAAATTAGCAACAAATATATATTTGAAGTCTGGTAATGCTAGAGGCCAGTTGCAGAAACATATGTTGAAAGAAGTGAGGAAGTATTTAGATCCTATGTCTGGGACCAGCCCATATTATTACAAGGATTTACACTTCTATATTAAGTGTATTGCCTATGCCCTATGTAGAGTGCTAGGGATAGATGGAGAAGTAGAGAAGATTAATGCTGGCATTTTAATGATGGTGCTAGATTTACAAGAGGTGCACTCCAGTACTAGTTATGATTACATACAACATATCATTGATGAGATGCATGAGGGTTTCATTGCCACTAAGAAGAAGATGAAAGATTCAAAGGCGAAGGAGCCCAAGTTCTTACACTACTCCATCCTTATGTATCTCCTATTGTATTTCAATTTTGTGATCACGGATGTGGATAATTTAGCCCCTCAGAGATTTTTTTAGAAAGGACCTAATCATATCCAATTTTGGGTGAGGGTTTGGAATTACATGTCCAAGGACTGTGATTATTGTGCTTTTCAGAATTGGATTGTATATCCAATATTACAAAGTCTGGGAATTAGTAGAACAAGAGTCCCACTGAAGATTATGCAACTGCTTAGGCCATGTGACTACATAGATAAGTGAGAAGGAAAGCATAATTTGGGTGATTTCTTCTTGGAAGAAAATTATACAATCATCAGGGTATATGGGTGTATTCACCCACCTCATCTCTTACCCTATTATGTACCTACAAGAGTGGCTGCAATAGAGTATATATGGCAGCTATTGTTGAGAGACAATGAGCATTTTGCGCCACATAAGAAGGGGACTTTGACCCCTAGGAAATTTATAATCTTTAACTTTACAATTGGTGAAGGTGCTATTGATGTAGTGGGTCAGTGGTTAGAAGGATGCAGAATGGGGGTAGCCCCTTATAGAAATATTGACCCAGGAGGTTTCATGGCAGGGGTAAGAAAATTGTATACTCCTACAATCCCCAATACCAATGTTCATTGTGAATGCATAGAAGAAGATGCAACAAGAAACATTCTAGATGAAGATGACATTAAGACAAGGAGATTGAGGGTGCAAGAGCTCTTAAATCTTGAAATATAAATCAAGAGAAATGGGATGGATTTTGGGGGTTTCTACCCTGATCTCCAATATTTTGACAAGATTAATGCCATTATAGACAACTATTATGTGCTCATAGAACAACTTGAGACTGTTCTTGATAAGAAAAGTGCCCAAGGATCGGATCACTTAGAATCTGAATATGATAGCAATATTGACAATGATTATGCACGTCCTACTAGGTATGCTCCACCACTACAAAATATTGCTGAAGTACCATAGTTGCAGGGACCAGAGGGCCACATTGTTGACTTGACAGTGGTGAGTCAACCAGATGATGTAGAATAGCCTACTGCTAAGAGGCAGAAATTAGAAATAGGTCAACCTTCAATTGAAGGTCAAAATAAGAAGAGGGATAAGGCTAAAGCCCTAGTACCTGGCAATAGGTTATATGATCATAACCCGAGGAAAGAAATTAGGGAGGGCAAGAAGCAACAACCTGATTTGGAGGATAATGTTGAATTGCCTTTTAAGGCCTGTGTTGATGAAAGACTAATCCATCAGCAAGAATTTTTGAATGATGAAAACTTTGTCAAAACTAAGGAGTTTAAAGACTTCCTGAGATGGTATAAGAAAGAGCAGATAAGAGCTCAATTGATAGTTGATGGTAAGGAGACCATAAAAAATGAGGCTTTTGTAGCTCTGTAGTCTTATGATCTTGAAGGTGAGGGCATTTCACCTGAAGAAGCCAAGAAATTGGTACTAGGCAGTGGAATAATATTGGCTGAGGGCTGGGATTTGGCATCTGCCTTCATCATTGACCAAATTAGAAAATAGCCAGATCTGAAAATGGACAGTGAGGTCTAGATGGGAGATGTAATAAAAGGATTTGGGTATAGCCCAAAGTCTCAAGCCTTTGCAATGTGGAGCTTGTGCCCAAAAGATCAAAAGCCCCAAGTGGTGAATATCTAGGAAAGCATGGTTGGCAGTCAGATGGTGTGGACAATGCAGAATACAGGGGATTTGGAAATATCCCAAATCATGACACAATGGGCTCATTTAAATGAGGACAAAACTAAACAATTGTTTGATAAATGCAGCACATTGTTAGAAGAGACAAGTGCATTGGCAAAAGATAGAGAATTCTGCCGAATACAAGTGCACCAGCAGGATCAGGTAATAAAAAGATTGATGAAAGAATTGGAAGAAAAGCTTGAGGTGATGTATGTGCCTATGCAACCACAGCCCCTGCAAATTGAAGACAAGGAAAAATCTGAGGAGGTGGTTGAGGAAAAGGTTGAGGGAGAAAAAGGAAATGCAATTGCTTTGAGAGCATTAAGAGGTGTGTTACAACATAGAATTGAAATTCTAAAAGATAAGACTGATGTTGTACTCAATGCTTATAATAAGTTACCAGCTTTGCATATAGAGGTGATGGGGCATCTGGCTATTTTGAACCCTTATTTTACTAAGTTGTCTACTAGGGTCCAATTTTTTGAAAAGCTAGCATCTTTGCAAGCCCTGAGATCAGATTTTCCAGAGATAGTGACAGAAGTTGAAGATGAGATCAAAAGGGTTAATATTTCTCTCTCATTCTTTAAAGGCAAATTGAATCAAATAGAGGTAAAATTAAGCCTCTTTTCTGATGACTTCAATAGATTTATTCCTTCCTTAAGGGGAGATGATGATCAAATAAAGGCCTTAGATGCCTAGAGGAATGAATTTGACCACAAAATGCCTAGTGATGAGGCATTTATTTTGGGGACAGATGTGGACATAGACGGATTCAATAAGATACTGGATGAAGCTTTCAAGGCAGAAACTAATATCAACAAGTTTCTAGTAGATGTCAAGAATATCACTGATGCTAGATGGGACAGGAAAAAGGTCCAAATATAGAGTACTCAGGACTTCAAGTGACCATCAAATGATGAAGTGAAAGCATGGGAATTGATGACCATGCCCAAGAGAAAGAAGCCAGCAGTTGAAGAAGAAATATTGGACGATGAGTAAGGGTGACTACTTGGCGCCTCACTATTGAAGATGAAGAGGAAAGTTATTGCAAAAGGAGAATGTAAGTGAATATAAAAGCACGGTCATCCAGAGTTGACATAACTATTTCCATTTACTATGTATACTATCAGATTGAAGTCGCCAGATCGGGAGAAGAAAAAAGAATATATGTTTCCATCTTTTGACTTGGTCATTCCACCGCTTCTTCTCTCTCTTTCTTTTTGTCTCTTCTGTAGTTTTAGGGTTAGGTTTTTTGAGACCATCCAAAGCTTGTAGAATCCTTTTGAAAAGGATTCCAAGATGGTTGAAGACCTATATATATAGAAGAGAGTTGTATTTTAAGAAGAAAGGATGAAATATATTGTAAAAATCAGTCTTTCTAAATCTGTGTCTATGTACTTTCAAGCTTCAAAGATTTTTTATATATGAAAGAAGGATTACATCAATAAAATACAGTGCAATTTTAATCTTCTCTATCATTGTCTCTTTATTTTTTGTGTATGCCTTTTCATGCTTAAGATTGTAAGGCACTCTGAAGCATTTTGGTTACAAGGTGACTTTAATTACTTACAAGTTTCTTTCATGTAAAGAACTAAGTTTTGTGAGTGGTTTTGGAGAAGCATATCAGTATTTAAGGATTTGATATAGTATTTTAGAGATAATCAGATAATTTGTGAGGCAACTTATCCTAATTGCATGTAGGTTGTAAGGCAGCTTGTAGTATTTTGTTTTTGTGAGACTTTAAGCTTTTGATTCTGTAACCCAAAGGATAGGCACTGATCTAGGTCTTGGTTTGATAATTTATCATCATCCAGGTTTTCAAAAGTATTCAAAATAATTAAAATATACCTGTTACTGAAACATATGAGTTGAAATCATTCAGGACTTATATCAACAGGATATTGTCCACTTTGTTGATTCCTTGGAGAATGAATCATTAGGTTATCGCTCCTAAAATCAAAAGGAAGAAGGATGCAAATCCTTGTCTCATTGGTTTATGTTCTCAAAACCATAGCCTGGCTTGTAATGCTCTGTTTCAAATTAATCATTGCAATCTCTAAAGTGTTTTATAAGTTGTTACAGTGAGGTTTTAGGTTCATAACCAGTGAATGAAACAATCCACCAAATACATAGGCTGAGATATTAGTAATCTTTAAAAGGTAAAACCTGCCTGAGTTTGTGGAGCTCAAAAATGAAGAAGGATATTATCCAATCCTTAGAAATTAGCCTTTTTCTTGCCTAAAAGAGGTTGCATCCAAGTATACTAGGTATACTGTCATCATTAGGTAAGTGTTGCAAGAAAAAATGCAAACAAATTGGCTACTCTGCTGGGGAGTAGAGAGTTTGAGGTTGTTTCCCAAGTATCCAAAAATTCTCTAGAATTTACAAAGTTTAACTTGTTTACAAACTATACTTGTGGTTATTGTTAAGGCACCCTCTTGATAGGTATTCATCCCAATTTATTGGGTGGCGACTCTAAAAGGAATATCTCTGAGATTAGTGCAAAAGAAATAAATGTTTTTTCAGAATGAATACTAGGTCAAGGGTGAGAACTGATCCTGAAAGGGTATTACATGAGGGAATCCCATCATCCTCAAGGGTAGGATTCTCTTGGAAGAAAAAGAGAAATCATGTTAATATGGATGAAACCCCTTTAAAAGATAAAGAGGTTAATATCAAGAGAGATATGAGTACTAATCAACATTCTCATGATGGAAATACCTCAGAATATGAGGAGGCTACTGAAAGAGTACTAGAAAAACCCACAGTCACTTCTACTTCAAATGAGAGGGAAGAGATTACTACACCTAGTTGAGATTTAGAAGATGCCCCTTCTGATATGCTAGCAAATGAAGAGAAGTTCATTTTGAAAAAGCTTGCCCTAGTTCAACAAATGAAAAAGGAAAGAGAAATGAGAAAGAAAAGAAATGATCATAAGAATCTTGATAAAAATAGAAAAAGATTTTTGAAACACCAAACTATGAAAGATATAGAGAGGTCTCAGAAGGACCAAGAAATACCATTTATTCATAAAGCTTCTATTTTACAAATAAATAAGGGTAAACAGAAGATGGGTGAACATAGAGATCAAGAACCTAAATTTCACAAGCCTTTGGTTGAACAAATGTCTAAGTTAGAAATTGATTTGGAAAAATTGAGAATTGAAAAAGAAACCATGGAAAAAAAGTTGGAAAAAGCACAAATGGAAGCTGCCACAATTGAAATGAAGAAAAAGATAGATTTTTTACAATCTTCAAAATATTCTTATACTGGGCCAGAGAATAATACAACTTTCAAAGGAAAAGCTACTACTTCCAAAGAGGATGATGGTTTTCAAAGGAAACCACTACATACTGAGAGGTACAAGAAATTTGATTTTGTTGGTATCCCTGGATACCCTAATGCTTTTCCTAAAGATATGGGTGATATAGGAGAAAAGCTCCCAAAGTTTACAGGTAATAATGTAATTTCATGTGAGACACATTTAAGGAAATTCATTGACTTTGTTGATGACTTGAATATCACCCATGAGGATGTATTAATAAAGTTATTTTTTTAGTCCTTAGTTGAGGATGCAAGAGAATGGTTTAGAAGCCTTGCTAATGGCTCTGTTGTTTCTATGGACGAGTTGATTGAATTGTTTAAAGATCAGTATGGAGACAAAACAAATAAAGGCTTTTTATT
>MU225079.1:5731932-5744477 GCA_018584345.1 Thuja plicata
GCCATGATCTCCTTACACACAATTCAAGATGCCGACACATCAACATTATTTGCAAGAAATACATTTTTCAAAACAAATAATAAGAATAGGAATTATCCAAGGTTGAGACACCTTATTCCTAACAGTAGGCTGTAGAGCTTAGCTATGAAATAATGGAAAAGTAGGCTTATGCATTGGTAAAGGCTGTAAAGTCTTTCAGGCCCTACTTGGTTTGTGCCAAGGTGCAGGCGTATGTTCCTCATTCAGCAGTAAAAGATATCCTTACACAGTCAGAGGTTACTGGTAAGAGATGTAAGTGGATTACAAGGATTCAAGAGTTCAACGTTGAAATCAATATCACCAAATTAATAAGAAGACAGGGCTTGGAAAAACCTATGACAGAAGAGAATCTAGATTTAGTACAGCTGAACCAGACATAAATACATGACCAAGCTATTACCAATATAGAAAGGCAACCATATTATGCAGATATTATTTTCTTTCTCAAAAATGCTAAGTGCCCTGATCATTTGTCTGAAAATCAAAAGAGAAGTCTGAAATTAAAAACTCAAAGGTATATTCTGATCCAGGGAGATCTATTCTAGAAAGATAAGAATGGTATACTATTGTTGTGCCTTGAAAAACACCAAGATGAGAAGGTTCTCACTGAGTTGCATGAAGGGGAATGTGGAGGTCACTTTTTTGCTAACACCACAACCCATAAGATTTTGAGGTCAGGATATTATTGGCCTTCCTTGTTCAAAGATACGTATGTTCATGTCAAGAAATGTCAACCATGTCAGAAGTTTTCCAACAAATTGAAGTTTGCAGGTGCTCTGTTACTGAATCCAGTGAGCAGTGAGGCTCCTTTTGCTATGTGGGGGATTGATTTTATTTGTGAATTTCAAGAGAAATCTAGTGCAGGGCATAGCTGGATATTGGTGGCCACTGATTACTTTACTAAATGGATTGAGGCTATCCCTACCAGGAGAGAAACAAGCAAGGTGGTTACTAATTTTCTCATGGATAACATTTTAACCAGGTTTGGTGTGCCTAGTAAATTAGTAATGGATAATGCCATGAGTTTCAGATCAGAAGAAATGACAAGTTTCTATGAAAGATATGGGATTATAATATCATACTCATCCCCATATCACCCATAGGCTAATGGACAAGCTGAGTCTAGCAAAAAAATCATATTGAAGATACTAAAAAGGACTCTGGAACAAAATAAGAAAACATGGCATACAAAGTTGAAATTATCTCTTTGGGCTGATAGGATAACACTCAAGAAGGCAACTGGTAAGTCCCCTTTTGAATTGATATATGGTTTACAAGCAAGGTTGCCAATGAACAATTTACTACCTGTTTACCAATTCATACAAGAAGAATATTTGGATGTCTCTGACCCAATGCAAGATAGGATGATACAGCTGATAGAATTAGATGAAACAAGGAGAGATAGTCAGAGAGAGAACATAAGGTTACAGCTAAAAATGAAGTATTTGTTTGACAAAAGGGCTACTAACAGAGACTTTCAGGCTGGTGACTTAGTTCTCCAATGGAATTTAAGGGCATAAGATAGAGGTAAGCAAAAAAAAATTGAGTCTTTATGGCTAGGACCTTATATCATTTCAGAACATTTTGGCAAAAACTCATATTTGTTGAAAAATATGGAGGGAGAAAGTTTTGAGTTGCCTGTGCATGGGCTATTTTTGAAGCCTTTCTTTAAGTAAAATCAAAGCAGTGCACAAGTAAATATGTATCATGTGTGTAGTCTTTCCTTTCCCTATTTGTAAGTTCTGTAAATATTTCCCTTCCTATTTTTGGTGTTCTGCTCCATTTTTTGTGGTGGTCTACAACCAAAGATTCTGTAGTTCTTTGTCATAAACCATTTTTAGCCAATCCTCATCAGAGCCACTATTGGTTGTATTTCTGGTTTTGGCTTGTTTACCTAAGTTTTGTTGTCTTCCCTCTCTAATTTCATGTTCAAAACAAAAGTCTCTCAGTTCATATGCCTTATCCCTGTCAAAGTTTTCAGGTTTTGAAGTCTGAATCTATAAGAATGTGAAAAAAACCTTGAAACCCTAGGTCTTATTTGGTGCTTCAAATTGAAAATAATCCCTAAGGTCTTTTTTTCTTATGTTTCGCTGTTACCTTTTTTCTTCACTTAAATCATGTGTTATATTCTGATCGCTTAGTCGCATAACTTAAATGGTATATTCCCTTTTTTCCCAGACTTAGCGATTAGCTTATGTTGCGTAGTCTCATTCAACTTTAGAATATTCCTTTGGTATTCCCAGACTTAGTGATTAGTTTGTATCGCGTAGTCGCGGGATCATTAAACAGGCCAGCAGTATATGAAGGGGACCATAGATAGGTCATGATGTCACAAGGAGTTATCAGCAGTTAAGGGTTTGTTACAAGACATTGTAATCTCTTTATGTTGCATAATCGCCAAATGGGTCTGAGGTTAAGTATGTTATGCAAGGCTTTGGTCGCACAGTCTCCAGAAAGGATGCCAGTTAAGTTAAATTTTCCAAGACCTTGCAACTAACCATTTACAATTTGGAATAAAGCATAGTCGGGTTGTCGCCAGATTCAGGAGATGAATCTGATTTCAATATGTGATGAGACATGTGTTAGAAGGTAAGTGGATTTCAAAAGACTTATTGCATGATCACTTAAAGGTAAAAACTTATTCAGCGACTACAAGACTCATTGAGGGCTTCTGTTTGTTGCAAAGTCTCAGAAGATTTTAAAGGTATAATGGATTACTTGGTGATTGCACGACAGCCATTAGATGAAGCAATTAAAAGATCCTACGGTGGTCGCCAAGTCTAAGAATAAAAGAGCCCAAAAGGAAAATTCCTCCCAATTCAGCGGCTAAGGGTATGTCGCGAAGTCGTCAGATAAAATAAAAGGCATAGTACCTGTCGCGTTGTCTTGAGAAGTTTTGACACTTAATATTTGTATTCTATGATCGGGCGACTAAGGGAAGTTGCATGGTCTAGCAAAGGAAAGAAAACATTTTGTGACTAAAAGATAATTGTGAGAGTTAAAAGTGATGGTTAGTCACATAGTCTCTGAAAAGAAGGTGAGTTAGTGTTAACCATTGGCGACTTTGATTTCCTCATTATCACGTGATCGCCAAATGTTAACTAAGGTTAATGAAAGTAATGAAAGTTGTGTAGTTGTTATGTCTCCAGAGAAATCACGGGTTAGAGACTGGGGTCAGTGACAAAGAAAATAAGTGCAGTCGCATGGTCGCTTGATACCAAATTTTAAGAAAAGGTGGCAGTATCAGATATGACAGTATGAATCATTCATTGACCATTCACAGGTTTAGATTTTGATTACTGTGCAGAAAAGGGTAGTTGAGATGTATGAAAGTTACCCAGTCATAGGAAGACATGTCAGCTCATTTGAATTTTGTAAGGTTTTTTTGAGGATTCAATTTTATGAATTCAATTTCCTGTCATGCTCATGGAACTACGGCTAGGTTTTCAATCAAGTTCACAGTATGTTGAATTAAAGATAGAATTGATTATTTTCCCAATCAGAAGCTTTGTACTTCAAACAGTTACTATAAGGAGTTGATTGTGTATTCATTTGCATTCATCTTACTTTCAGAATTCCAAAATGAGAAGAGCTAAGTATTCTGATAGAGAGAAAATTCAGAGGATTGCAGGGTTTTCTGTTGCTTAAAGCTCATTATTTCTATAGAATTGTGCACAGGGCAGTAAGTGAATTTCAAAGATATATTTGTTTAGATATCAGTCAAGAAAAGGAGATTCAAGCACGGTAAACATGAGCAGGGTGGTCAGTGTAGCATCAACCAGTGGTGGAGGCAAAAAATCAGAGGAGGAGGCAAAGGGAAAAGTAAATTACTCTGATGAATGCCTCAGACTGCTTCATGGCTCAACTCAGAACAAAAGAACAAATGCCAATGTACTTATTGATGATTATCAAGATATACAAGATGCTGATACTCTAGGAACAATAGGTTTTTCACTTTTCAATTACTTTTATAAGATTTATGATAAGGCTATTCCAGTGTCAAACCCTTGGACCTGTGGTTTAGCTAGATTAATTATTCCTGATGTCTACGTAGATGTAGACTTGTTCCTAGATCTTGCCAGTCATTATGATGTTTTGTCCAAAAAAATCAAAAGGAATGATGGCACTGCCGTGCTGATAATTAACAGAAATTTATTCATGCAAGCCTTTGGCTTATACAGCACCATGTCTACTAGAATTGACATGACAAAGTAGTAACAGAGATATAGTTTGAAGCCTGGTATTGCTAGAGGCCAGTTGCAGAAACATATGTTGAAAGAAGTGAGGAAGTATTTAGATCCTATGTCTGGGACCAACATATATTATTACAAGGATTTACACTTCTATATTAAGTATATTGCCTATGCCCTATGTAGAGTGCTAGGGATAGATGGAGAAGCAGAGAAGATCAATGCTGGCATTTTAATGATGGTGCTGGATTTACAAGATGTGCACTCCAGTACTAGTTATAATTACATACAACATGTCATTGATAAGATGCATGAGGGTTTCATTTCCACTCAGAAGAAGATGAAAGATCCAAAGGAGAAGGAGCCCAAGTTCTTACACTACTCCATCCTTATGTATCTCCTATTGTATTTCAATTTTGTGATCATGGATGTGGATAATTAAGCCCATCAGAGATTTTTTCAGGAAGGACCTAATCCTATCCAATTTTGGGTGAGGGTTTGGAATTACACATCCAAGGACTGTGATTATTGTGATTTTTAGAATTGAATTGTATATCCAATAGTACAAAGTCTAGGAATTAGCAGAACAAGATTCCCACTGAAGATTATGCAACTGCTTAGGCCATGTGACTACATAGATAAGTGGGAAGGAAAGCATAATTGGGGTGATTTCTTCTTGGAAGAAAATTATACAATCATCAGGGTATATGGGTGTATTCACCCACCTCATCTCTTACCCTATTATATACCTACAAGAGTGGTTGCAATGGAGTATATATGGCAGCTATTGTTGACAGACTGGTGCAGAGCACCCTAGGGTTTTAGCTCCAAAAACCTAGCTGTTTAGCAATGGTGGTTAACTATTTAGCAATGGTGGTCTAGGAGCAGATCACAGTGAACGATGAAGTTTTGTTTGGCTGGCAGTTTCTATTATTCTCCTAAACCTGAATAGTCCTTAACTCTTGTTGCAAAGTCGTAGATGCTCAACGATCAACATAAAATAGTGTATCATGTAGTTGGAAGGAAAACTGGCAGTTAACATAAAATAGATGCGACAAGCCGATGACCGGTAATCACAAAGTCGCAAGGTAACCGACAGTCAGTGTTTAAGCATTGCGAAGACATGACAAGAGCTTATCGCACAGTCGCAAGGGGATTGGTGGTTAAGTTCTTAAGTGTGCGAGTGAGCGACAACCAATGCATCACATGATCGCAGGATAGCAGATAGTTAGTTTATGAGCATTGCGAGTGTGTGACAACAAGGCATCACAGAGTCACAGAGTAATCGTCAGCTCAGTTCAAAGCATTGCGAGTGCATGACAATAAGGCATCACAGAGTCACAGGAGAATCAACAGCTCGGTTCAAAGCATTGCGAGCGCGCGACTACAACGCATCGCAGGGTCACAGATGAATTGGAAACTCATCTAGAAGAGGCGTGAGAGCGCGATAAAAATGCCTCACAAGCTCGCAGATAAATTAGCAGCTCGTCAATAAGAGGTGTGAGAGTGCGACAAATAGTGCATCACACAGTCGCAGGATAACTGACAGTGAAGTCTATCAGTGTTGCAATAACGCGACGTAGTGCAGGATCAACATGAATAGCCATTAAGTCTCGCGATAGTGCGACTAATATTCAATGCATAGATTGACTTGTCAACAACATAGAGGGAAGTGGAAAAGTCAGTGACACGGAGGAAAATGAGGTCCACATCGACAACCATGCAGAGGAAGATCTTGATGACAGTTACAAGAAGAAGATGAAGAGCTGAGGCAGTTAGAATCTTCAGACAGCAGGTAACCTAGAAACGGTTACAAATCAAGAAGAGGCCGAATATATGATCAAGGAAGGAAACTTGTAATAGAGGTTGGAGAATTTGGAGATTGAACAGACTAGCAGAGAATATTTCAGTTTACATTGTAATTTTTTGGTTTTCAATAAAGAATAGTTTCCTGTGTTTTCTGTGTGTGCTTCTATTGTGTGCAGACTTCTATAGAGTATGATTTTGAATTCAGTTAAGTATCATGGATGCTTTTTGACTCTTATAATCCATCCTATGGAGTGTGACCATCAAGAAGCATCCCTCATGTATTTTTATTCTATTTTTGTGTTTGTGTTGGAGGAGAGGCTAGTCAGAATTGTAAACAAGTCCTAGGCGAGCTAAATGGTCTGGATAGAGAACTTGTAGGAGAGAGAGATAGAAGGAGAAGGTGCATGACTGACCTTATTCAGTCATGAAGAGCAAGATGAGGTGAAGCATGGAACATTTCGGTGGGTAGGAAACCTAGGAGAGAGGGAGTGTAGAAGTCCTTCTGGTTAGGGTCTGAGAGTAACCCTAAGAGACTCAAGTGAGAGTCTAGAGGATCCTGAAGTGAATAGGGTCCAAAGTGAGATTCCTAAGAAAGAGTAGGATTCTAGGAGCAAGGTGACCTCCCCATCATAGAAAATGAGCATTTTACACCACATAAGAAGGGGACTTTGACCCCTAGGCAATTAAGAATCTTTAACTTTACAATTGGCAAAGGTGCTATTGATGCAGTGGGTCAGTGGTTGGAAGGATGCAGAATGGGGGTAGCCCCTTATAGATATATTGATCCTAAAGGTTTCATGGCAGGGGTAAGAAAATTGTTTACTCCTACAATCCCCAATACCAATGTTCACTGTGAATGCATAGAAGAAGATGAAACAAGAAACATTCTGGATGAAGATGACATTCAGACAAGGAGATTGAGGATTCAAGAGCTCTTAAATCTTGAAAGACAAATCAAGAGAAATGGGATGGATTTTGGGTGTTTCTACCCTGATCTCCCATATTTTGACAAGATTAAGGCCATGATAGACAACTATTATGTGCTCACAGAATAGCTTCAGAATGTTCTTGACAAGAAAGGTGCCTAAGGACCGGATCACTCAGAATCCAAATATGATAGCAGTAGTGATAGTGATTATGCACATCCTACTAGGTATGCTCCACCACAACAAAATATTGCTGAAGTACCACAGTTGCAGGGACCAGAGGGCCACATTGTTGACTTGACAGTGGTGAGTCAATCGGATGATGTAGAAGAGCCTACTGCTAAGAGGTAGAAATTAGAAATAGGTCAACCTTCAATTGAAGGTCAAAATAAGAAGAGGGATAAGGCTAAAGCCCTAGTAGCTGGCAATAGGTTATATGATCATAACCTGAGGAAAGAAATTAGAGAGGGAAAGAAGCAACAACCTGATTTGGAGGATAATGTTGAATTGCCTCTTAAGGCCTGTGTTGATGAAAGACTAATCCATCAGCAAGAATTTTTGAATGATGACAACTTTGTCAAAACTAAGGAGTTTAAAGACTTCCTAAGATGCTATAAGAAAGAGCAGATAAGAGCTCAATTGACAGTTGATGGTAAGGAGACTATAACAAATGAGGCTTTGGTAGCTATGTAGTCTTATGATCCTGAAGGTGAGGACATTTCACCTGAAGAAGCCAGGAAATTGGTACTAGGCAGTGGAATATTATTGGTTGAGGGCTGGGATTTGGCATCTGCCTTCATCATTGACCAAATTAGAAAATAGCCAGATCTCAAAATGGCCAGTGAGGTCTAGATGGGAGATGTAAGAAAAGGATTTGGATATAGCCCAAATTCTCAAGCCTTTGCAATGTGGAGCTTGTGCCCAAAAGATCAAAATCCCCAAGTGGTGAATATCCAGGAAAGCATGGTTGGTAGTTAGATGGTGTGGACAAGGTAGAATACAGGGGATTTGGAAATATCCCAAATCATAACACACTGGGCTCATTTAAATGAGGACAAAACTAAACAATTGTCTGATAAATGCAGCACATTGTTAGAAGAGACAAGTGCATTGACAAAAGATAGAGAATTGTGTCGAATACAAGTGCACCAGTAGGATCAGGTAATAAAAAGGTTGATGAAAGAATTGGAAGAAAAGCCTGAGGTGATGTATGTGCCTATGCAACCACAACCCTTGTGAATTGAAGACAAGGCAAAATTTGAGGAGGTTGTTGAGGAAAAGGTTGAGGGAGAAAAAGGAAATGCAATTGCTTTGAGAGCATTAAGAGGTGTGTTACAACATAGAATTGAAATTCTAAAAGATAAGACTAATGTTGTACTCAATGCTTATAATAAGTTACCAAATTTTCATACAGAGGTGATGGGGCACCTAGCTATTTTGAACCCCTATTTTACTAAGTGGTCTACTAGGGTGCAATTGTTTGAAAAGATAACATCTTTGCAAGCCCTAAGATCAGATTTGCCAGAGATAGTGACAGAAGTTGAAGATGAGATCAAAAGGGTTAATATTGCTCTCTCATTATTTAAAGGCAAATTGAATCAGATAGAGGTAAAATTAAGCCTCTTTTCTGATGACTTCAATAGATTTATTCCTTCCTTAAGGGGAGATGATGATCAAATAAAGGCCTTAGATGGCTGGAGGAATGAAGTCAATAGAAAAATGCCTAGTGATGAGGCATTTATTTTGGGGACAGATGTGGACATAGATGGATTCAATAAGATATTGGATGAAGCTTTCAAGGAAGAAACTGATATCAACAAGTTTCTAGTAGATGTCAAGAATATCATTGATGCTAGATGGGACATGCAAAAGGTCCAGACTTCAAGTGGCCATCAGATGATGAAGTGAAAGCATGGGAATTGATGACCATGCCCAAGAGAAAGAAGCCATAAGTTGAAGAAGAAATCTTGGACGATGAGTAAGGGTGACTACTTGGCGCCTCACTATTGAAGATGAAGAGGAAAGTTATTGCAAAAGGAGAATATAGGTGAATATAAAAGCATGGTCATCCATACTTGACATAATTACTACCATTTACTATGTATACTATCATATTGAAGTTGCCAGATCAGGAGAAGAACAAAGAATATTTATTTCCATCTTTTGACTTGGTCATTCCACCGCTTCTTCTTTCTCTTTCTTTTTGTCTCTTCTATAGTTTTAGGGTTAGGTTTTCTGAAACCATCCGAAGCTTGTAGCATCCTTTTGAAAAGGATTCCAAGATGGTTGAAGACCTATATATATAGAAGAGAGTTGTATTTTAAGAAGAGAGGATGAAATATATTGTAAAAATCAGTCTTTCTAAATCTGTGTCTGTGTACTTTCAAGCTTCAAAGCTTTTTCATATATGAAAGAAGGATTACATCAATAAAATATGGTGCAATTTTACTCTTCTCTATTGTTGTCTCTTTATTTCCTGTGTATACTTTTTTATGCTTAAGATTGTAAGGCACTCTAAAGGATTTTGGTTACAAGGTGACTATTTAATTACTTACAAGTTTCTTTCATGTTAAGAACTAAGTTTTGTGAGTGGTTTTGGGGAAGCATATCAGTATTTAAGGATTTGATATAGTATTTTAGAGGTAATCAGATAATTTGTAAGGAAACTTATCCTAATTGCATGTAGGTTGTAAGGCAGCTTACAATATTTTTTTTTTTGTGAGACTTTAAGCTTTTGACTCTGTAACTGAAAGGATAGGCACTGATCTAGGTCTTGGTCTGATAATTTATCATCATCCAGGTTTTCAAAAGTATTCAAAACAATTAAAATATACCTGTTACTGAAACATATGAGCTGAACTCATTAAGGACTTATATTAGTAGGATATTGTCCACTTTGTTGATTCCTTGGAGAATGAATCATTAGGTTATCCCTCCTAAAATCAAAAGGAAGAAGGATGCAAATCCTTGTCTCATTGGTTTATGTTCTCAAAACCATAGCCTGGCTTGTAATGCTCTGTTTCAAACTAATCATTGCAATCTCTAAAGTGTTTTATAGGTTGTTACAGTGAGGTTTTAGGTTCATAACCAGTGAATGAAACAATCCGCCAAATACATAGGCTGAGATATTAGTAATCTTTAAAAGGTAAAACCTGCCTGAGTCTGTGGATCTCAAAAATGAAGAAGGATATTATCCAATCCTTAGAAATTAGCCTTTTTCTTGCCTAAAAGAGGTTGCATCCAAGTATACAAGGTATACTGTCATCATTAGGTAAGTGTTGCAAGAAAAAACGCTAACAGAAGTGATGAAGGTATTTTTCTTGGTTACTCTACAAAAAATAAAGCTTACAGATGTTTCAATTTGAGATTAAAGAAGATAATTGAAAGCATGCATGTTAAGATTGATGAGAAGTTTATGATTCAAGATAGGTACTATGAATATGCACCTTTGATTGAAGAAGAACCCAGACATAACAGTAAAGATACTATGATTGAAGAAATATTTGATTGCATTGATGTCTCATTTAATGACCCTAATGCAAGCAATGATGAACAATAGATTACAGAGGAAGAAGTCACACCTAAGGTTCCTAAATTCACATCTAGATACCACTCTAAAAATGATATCATTGGAGATCAGAGAAATAGTGTTTTGACCAGATCAAAATCAAAGAATCTAACAGTGGATGAAGAGGTATGTTTACTTTCACAGATTGAACCTTTAAGTGTTGAAGATGCTTGTAATGATTTTGATTGAAAAAATGCAATGAAAGAATAACTAGATCAGATAATTAAGAATGACACTTGGGAATTGGTTCCTAGACCAAGTGATAAAAATGTGATTGGAATAAAATTGGATTTTCAGAAACAAAATGAATGAAGAAGGTACAGTAATAAGAAACAAAGCAAGATTAGTATGTAAATAATATGTGCAGAAAGAAGGAATAGACTACACTGATACATTTGCCCCTGTGAGCAGACTGGAAGCCATAAATTTTTTTTTGGCATATGCAACAATAAAAGACTTTAAAGTTTATCAAATGGATGTCAAATCAGCCTTTTTGAATGGTGACTTAAAAGAAGAAGTCTACATAGAATAGCCTGAAGGATTCAACCTTTCAGATAAACCAGACATGGTATGTAGATTAAAGAAAGCACTTTATGGACTTAAATAGGCCCCAAGAGCGTGGTATGAGAGATTAGATGGTTATCTCACCAAGATTGGATTCAAGAAAGGAGCAGCAGATTGCAACTTGTTCACAAGAGAAACACCTGATGGATTACTATTAGTTGCCATATTTTTTAATGACATTATCTTTGGAGGTAATGACAAGCTCAGTAAAGCATTTGCAAAAGAAATGCAGAATGAATTTCAAATGAGTATGATTGGTCCTATAAAATACTTTTTGGGATTAAATGTAAAGCAAACAGATAAAAGAATATTCATTAATCAATCAAAATATGTGAAGGAAATATTGAAAAATTTCAAGATGGAGGATTGCAAGCCTGTATGCACTCCTATGATCACAGGAAGTAAACTTTCAAAAGATGATGACTCCACAGCAGTTGATAAAACATTGTATAAATCTATGATTGGAAAGCTTATTTATCTAACTCAATAAAGACCTGACATATCTAATGCAATAGGCATTGTTGGAAGATTTGCAGCTGAACCCAAGAATAATCACTTAATGGCAGTCAAGAGGATATTCAGATATCTTAAGGGAACTATAGAATATGGTTTATGGTATCCTAATTCAGAGAATACACAACTTCATGTGTATACTGATGCAGACTGGGCAGGTTGTATTGATGACAGAAAGATCACTTCAGGAGGAGCAGTATTTCTTGGATAAAGGTTGGTATCTTGGACAAGCAAGAAGCAAAATTTTATTTCTCAGTCAATAGTAGAAGCAGAATATGTTGTAGCAGCACTAAACTGTACAAAAATTGTTTGGATCAAGCAAATGGTTAAAGACTTTGGTAATTAGGTGATGCAAAGGATAGTGGTCACTAAGAAATATCCCAGCAATGCCCCTTGATCCTCCTTCAATGGATAAATCTCCTGGACCCTACCAACATAATAGACCTTCCAATGGTCAACAATGGTTCTTTCCACTAGACTCTACACCTTGTAAACAACTCCCATCACCCCTCTTATCAACTTGTTTGATCATGCTTGATCATACCTCCACTCACTTGTGACTGTCCTCATCAACAAACAAACCTTTTAACAATGACCCCCTTTGAACCCAAATATCAATAGAGAACATTTTAAAATTGGGTTCAATTCCAAAACTCCTAACACAACCCAACATTGGTTCACATTCAAATAAGGACTTTCACTGTCCTAAACACTGTTTTTACAACAGTCACATACATAATCTCAAATCCCAAAGACAGCCACAAATTGTATCATTAATATGGTTTCTCTTGCATTCCCCTCAATGAGAGATATCCAAGACAACTTCTTAAGGCATTCCCATACTCTCCATGCCCACTAGATTCATCAAAATGACTTCATGATTTAATTAAACATAAAGTTACCTTCTTGTTGTCCTATTGGATAGACCTCTACACA